>JAKSZT010054267.1:5020216-5107786 GCA_026826555.1 Tolypeutes matacus | reverse complement strand
AAAAAAAAAAAAAAAAAAAAAAAGTGAGGTCACCTCAACAAATGAAAATTAAATTCTTTTTAATTTAGTTTAATAGCTAAAAGCTGCTTCAGGACCTGCATATAGAACCCTGTGGGGAAATTGATTGATAAACACAAGTAGGCAGGAAGGATCCACGTGGACCCTAGTGGAATCATTGACCCCCCTTAGCACTGTTTGACTGCTTCCTGTGTGGATCTTTGGTTTCTCTCTGTTACTTTCTGGTCTAATGCTATTATTCCCGATTTCCTCCCCACTTCCTTTTTCATACTATTTTTTTTTTTTTTTTTAAATAGGTGCTGCCAGCTGGTCGCTTATTTGCTGGGCTTCTTATTCAGTAATTTCCCACTTGCTGTATATATTGATTCTGTATTACAAATTATCGCTTATCCTTCCTGCATCTTTCTGCCTTCTGTTTTCTGTTCTGGCTCTTAGAGACAACATTTTTTCATAGGCCCACAACTTAAGGGTGTCAATTTCTATCCCAACTATTTTGTTTTCTTCTTCTTCTTTTTTCTTTTTTTTTTTATTAGTATTAACTTTTTCCTTTCAGAACTTTCTCTACTATTTCTCTCCCTCCTCATAATTCTAGCCTTCTAAATCACTATATATATATAAATATATATATTCCTCCATTTATTTTCCCAGTCCATTTTAGGAACTCCATATTTTTCCTGGTACTATACACTGCCTACTCAAGTTAAATATTCATCTCATTAAGACTCATTTTGCCCCTCTTCTAACTGTTATCAATATTTCTTTTATCCTTCTGCCTTCCTTACATCTTTTGATTCCTCTGGCCCTAACCTTTTGCCTTCAAGGGAACATAGAAAGAAGCAAGGAAATAAAATAAGAAGAAAAACTGCCAAAGAGAAAACTTAACTCACACACAGAACCAACAGCTAAATAAAATTCTAGAGCATAGAGAAAAGCTAAGCAACTGAACAAACCCATAATATGATGACCAGAGGGCAACAGAAAAATACAAATGACTCTGAGAAACTGGAAAACATGGACCAGTCCAGTGCACAAAATAAAAACCAGGAAGCAATGCAGTACATCGAACAACTAATCAAAGCTATCCAAACAAATATCATGGACCAACTTAAAGAACTGAAGGAAGAGATTAAGGATATAAAGAAGACACTGGGAGAACATACTGAAGAAATAGCTAACACACCTAAAAAGGTAATGGATATGATGGCGAACAAAGACACAAGTCAAGAAATGAAAAAGACGCTGGAATCACATGGCAGCAGAATTGAACAGGCAGAGGAAAGAATTAGTGATATGGAAGACAATACAGTTAAAATCAAAGAGATTGTAGAAAAGATAGACAAAAAGATAGAAAAAATCCAGTATGGTCTCAGGGAATTAACTGATAAAGCAAGACGCACAAACATACGCATTATGGGCATCCCAGAAGGAGAAGAGAAGGGAAAGGGAACAGAAGGAGTGTTGAAGGAAGTTATGGCTGAAAACTTCCCAACTCTATTGAGAGAGATGAATGTGCAGATCCAGGAAGCACAGTGCACCCCAAATAGTATAAATCCCAACAGGCCAACTCCAAGACATATACTTCTCAAATTGTCCAGTGCTCAAGACATAGAGAAAATACCCAAGGCAGCAAGAGAAAAGAGAACCATCACATACAAGGGAAGCACAATAAGATTAAGTGCTGATTTCTCAGCTGAAACCATGGAGGCAAGAAGACAGTGGTATGACATAGTCAAAACACTAAAAGAAAAAAACTTCCAGCCACGAATTCTCTATCCAGCAAAATTGGCATTCAAAAATGATGGAGAGTTCAAAATATTCACAGATAAACAGCAATTAAGAGAGTATGTCAAGAAGAAACCAGCACTTCAAGAAATACTAAATGAATCTCTACAAGTTGAAAGGAAAAAACAAAGGAGAGAGAGTTGGAGGAGAGTTTAAAAACAACTGAAAACTCAAAAAGAGAAACAAAACAATATATGACATACATTAACCGAAAGAAAAAATGACTAAAGTAAGAAATTCATTAAGGGTAATAACACTGAATGATAATGGATTAAATTCACCAATCAAAAGACACAGATTGGCAGAATGGATAAGAAAATATGATCCATCTACATGCTGTCTACAAGAAACCCACCTTCGGCCCAGGGATTCAAGGAGGCTGAAAGTGAATGGCTGGAAAACCATTTTACAAGCTAACAATAGCCAAAAAAGGGCAGGAGTAGCTAGTCTAATATCAGACAAAATAGACTTTAAATGCAAAACTATTGTAAGAGACAAAGATGGACACTCCATATTATTAAAAGGAGTAATCTCTCAAGAAGAGAGAACAATCATCAACATTTATGCACCTAATCGAAGTGCCTCAAAATATGTGCGGCAAACTCTGGAAAATCTAAGAGGAGAAGTAAATTCCTCTACAATTATAGCAGGGGACTTCAACACACCACTATCATCATTAGACAGAACATCTAGGCAGAGAATTAATAAAGAAACTAAAGCACTCAACAATACATTAAAAGATTTGGACTTAATAGACATATACAGAACACTACACCCAAATACAGTGAGATTTACATTCTTCTCCAGTGCACATGGAACATACTCCAAAATAGACCACATGCTAAGCCAAAAAACTACACTCAATGAATTCAGAAAGATTGAGATTATACAAAGTAATTTCTCTGACCACAACGGAATGAAGTTGGAAATCAATAAGGGCCAGAGAAACAGGTTAGGCACAAGGATATGGAAGTTAAACAACACACTCTTAGACAAACAGTGGGTCAAAGAGGAAATTTCAAAAGAAATCAGTAACTACCTTGAAACTAATGAAAACAACAACACAACATATCAAAACCTATGGGATGCAGCAAAAGCAGTCCTTAGAGGGAAGTTCATAGCCATAAATTCATATATTAAAAAAGAAGAAAGAGCTAAAATTGAAGACCTAACTGCACACTTGGAGGAATTGGAAAAACAACAACAAACTAAACCTACAGGAAGTAGAAAACAGGAAATAACCAAGATTAGAGCAGAACTAAATGAAATAGAGAATAAGAAAGCACTGGAAACAATAAACAAAACCAAAAGCTGGTTCTTCGAGAATATCAACAAAATTGACAAATCCTTAGCCAGACTAACAAAGAAAAAGAGAGAACAGATGCAAATACATAAAATAAGGAATGAGCAAGGTGATATCACTACTGACCCCACAGAAATAAAGAGTATCTTAAGAGGATACTTTGAAAAAATATATGCCAACAAGAATGATAATTTAGAGGAAATGGACAAGTTTCTAGAAACCCACATACAGCCGACATCGATGAAAGAAGAAATAGATGAACTCAACAGCCCAATTCCAAGTAAAGAGATAGACTCAGTCATTAAAAACCTCCCAACTAGGAAGATTCTAGGACCAGATGACTTCACAGCTGAATTCTACCAAACATTCTGGAAAGAGCTAACACCAATTCTACTTAAGCTCTTCCAAAAAAATAGAAGTAGAAGAAATATTACCTAACTCATTCTATGATGCCAACATTACTCTAATACCAAAACCAAATAAAGATACCACAAGAAAGGAAAGTTACAGACCAATTTCTCTAGTGAACCTAGATGCTAAAATCCTTAACAAAATACTTGCTAATCGCATTCAACAACATATCAAAAGGATTATACACCATGACCAAGTGGGTTTCATCCCAGGTATGCAAGGATGGTTCAATATAAGAAAATCAATCAATGTAATACACCACATAAACAAAGTGAAAGAAAAAAATCACATGATCATCTCTATAGATGCAGAAAAAGCATTCGACAAAATACAGCACTCTTTCCTCATAAAAACACTACAAAAGATAGGAATAGATGGAAACTTTCTGAAAATGATAAAGGGTATATATGAAAAACCGAAAGCTAACATCATTTTCAATGGTGAAATCTTAAAAGCCTTCCCTCTGAGATCGGGAACAAGACAAGGATGCCCACTATCACCACTCCTATTTAACATTGTCTTAGAAGTACTTGCATGAGCACTGAGACAAGAAAAGGACATAAAAGACATCCAGATTGTAAAAGAAGAAGTAAAAATTTCATTATTTGCAGATGACATGATCCTATACATAGAAAGCCCTGAGAAATCGACAACAAGGCTTCTAGAACTTATGAAGGAGTTCAGTAATGTTGCACGCTATAAGATCAACGCTCAAAAATCAGTAGCATTTCTGTACATCAATAACCAGCAAACTGAGGAGGAAATCAGAAAAAAAATACCATTTACAATAGTAAACAAAAGAATCAAATGCCTAGGAATAAATTTAACTAAAGATGTAAAGGACCTATATACAGAAAACTACACAACACTGTTAAAGGAAATCAAAGAAGACTTAAATAAATGGAAAAATATTCCCTGTTCATGGATGGGAAGACTAAACATCATGAAGATGTCTATCCTACCCAAACTAATCTATAGATTTAATGCAATCCCAATAAAAGTCAACACTATATTTTTTAAGGAACTGGAAAAACTAACCACAAAATATATTTGGAGAGGCAAGAGGCCCCGAATTGCCAAAGATATATTGAAAAAGAAAAATGAAGTTGGAGGTATCACATTACCTGACTTTAAAACATACTACAAAGCTACAGTGATCAAAACTGCGTGGTATTGGCACAAGGATAGACCTACTGACAAATGGAACCGGATTGAAAGTTCTGATATAGATCCTCGCATAAACAGTCATCTGATATTTGACAAGGCCACGATGCCCACTCAGTTGGGAGAGAGTGGCCTCTTTAACAAGTGGTGCTTGGAGAACTGGATATCCATATCCAAAAGAATGAGAGAAGAATACCATCTCACACCTTATACAAAAATCAACTCATAATGGATGAAAGATCTAAATATAAGAGCCAAAACCATATAAACCTTGGAAGATAATGTAGGGAAGCATCTACAAGACCTTGTAATAGGAAATGGTTTCATGAACTTCACAGCCAAAGCACGAGCAGCAAGAGAAAAAGTTGATAAATGGAATCTCCTCAAAATTAAAAACTTCTGCAACTCTAAGGATGTTATTAAGAAAATAAAAAGGCAACCTATCCAATGGGAAAAAATATTCGGCAACCATATATCTAATAGGAGCCTAATATCCTGCATATATAAAGAAATCCTTCACCTCGAAAATAAAAGGACAAACAACCCATATAAAAAATGGGCAAGTGACCTGAAAAGACACCTCTCCAAGGAAGAAATATAAATGGCTAAAAAGCACATGAAAAAATGCTCAACATCACTTGCTATCAGGGAAATGCAAATCAAAACTACAATGAGATACCATCTTACACCCATCAGAATGGCAGCTATTAAAAAAACAGGAGACACTAAATGTTGGAGAGGATGTAGAGGAATAGGAACCCTCATCCACTGCTGGTGGGTCTGCGGTATGGTCCAGCCACTGTGGAAGACAGTTTGGCGGATCCTCAGAAAACTAGCAATAGATCTTCCATATGATCCAGCAATTCCACTGCTGGGTATATACCCAGAAGAACTGAAAACAAAAATACAAACAGATATATGCACACCAATGTTCATAGCGCCAATGTTCACCATTGCCAAAAGTTGGAATCAGCCCCGGTGCCCATCAACAGACGAATGGATAAGCAAAATGTGGTACATAAATACAATGGAATATTACTTAGCTGTAAGAAGGAACAAAGTGCTAACACATGGAATAACGTGGATGAATCTTGAAGACCTTATGTTGAGTGAAGCAAGCCAGGCACTGAAGGATGAACAGTATATGACCTCACTGTTCTGAGGAAAGTGAGCAGTCTCTGAGAACCATTGTCTGAAAGATAGGTTTACAAAGGAGAGTAAGAGAAGAGCAGGCTTTGAGCCATCACCCATATGGACATAATCTATGGTAATGGGATAGAGTGTGGTTGCATGTTGGGGGATGGGGCAGATGAGTGGTGGTGTTCCTGGGTTTGGTGGTACAGCACTGGGGGGTGGATGGATTAGGAAGTGCTGGTTCAAATCCCCAGGGCATGTAACTGTGAATCTTGACATTCCATGGGTTGGGAGAGGGGGGTATCCTGGGCCCTGGGGGCCTGGGGAGAAGGGAACAGTCAAGATCTAATGGGTTGTTTGGTGGTCATGGGGAAGGTTTTTCATTACCTTACAGTAATGGACACAGGATATGGTAAATATCATCAATATTATTAAACTGTATCATCTAAATTGTAAACTATACTGTAAATCACTGACAATGTTTAGTTGCTATATTTTGCTATCTGCATAACAGTTATAACAATGATAACAACCAAAAAAAAGGGGGGCGGAGTTAATATGAGGTGGGGAAGGGGGGGTGGTTTGGTATCTGGGAGTCTCCGGCAGTCCGTGTGTGAATTTGCTGTGACCTAAACTTCTTTGAAAATTAAATGAAAAATTGGGAGACAATGGGGATTGAGAGGAGGAAGGTGTCATGGCACAGCAGACATCCGATAACACAGTGATAAAGGGAAGGAAAAAAGGGAAAAAAGAAGAGAGAAAGGAAAAAAAATGAATATATATATATTTTAAAGGCATTTCCTTTGCTTTTTTGCCCTTTTTTTGAATGTCCCAATCCACTAATTATATTTTATTTTGTTTTGTTCTTTGTTTGATTATTTGTTTTTTTTTCCATCTCTCTCTTTTTTTTTTCTTTTTTCCCAAGTTTCCTTATGTTTGTCTCTTGCATGTACGCTTATCACACTTGTTTCTTTTTCCTAGTAAGTGTATTTGATTTTTTTATGGACTAAATGTTCATGGAGGATTTGGATCACAGAAGGGTTACAATGGGTACTGCGGGGGATTATTGGGGGGGTTTCGTGGGGATTGGTTCATCCGAAAATACATGAAAGATATACAAAATCATTCAAAGGATCGGAGGATGGGGCATGGTCACGATGGGTGGATAATCACACAATAAAAGAGGGAATCTGAATTCCTAGCCTGGAGATCTCTGTCATAGTATCATAGGGAGCAACAATAGTCCTCTGAGTGTAGGGACAGTGCCTGTCAAAATAGGATGACCCACTGATTTTTTTATTTTTTATTTTTTATTGATGACTACCCTTGTGAGTCTTTGCTCTTGTAAATGAGACTTAGCCTGCAGTTGTGGGGTGCCTAAGGGTTGCCACTTGAGAGCCTCCTTGTTGCTCAAATGTGGCCTCTCTCTAAGCCAAACTCAGCATATGATTGCATTACCTTCCCCCAAACGTGGGACATGACTCCCGGGTATGAGCCTCCCTGGCAACGAGGGATTAATACCAAGTGCCAACTGGCAGCTTTGCACAGCAGCAGTATCGTAGCCAATGAGGTTTATCCGAGGCACGATTATTACTAATTGAAAACTTTTCCCAAGTGCCAACTGGCAACACAACTGGAAAAAGACCTTGAATAAAAGGGGGAAATGGTGGGAGGCGGCTGTGGCTCAATCAGTGGGGCTCCCGTTTGCCATGTGGGGGGCCCGGGGTTCGGTTACCGGGGCCTCCTGGTGAGGGCGGGCCCGCCCGCGCGGCGTGGTTGGCTGGCCCAGCGGGCGCGGGCAGCAAGGGGGGGATGAATGAATAAATAAATAAAATCTTTGAAAAAAAAAAAAAAAAAGGGGGAAATGGTAAAGACAATGAGTTCAAGTGGCTAAGAGACTTCAAAGAGAGTCGGGAGGTCATCCCAGAGGTAACTCTTATGCACACCTCAGTAGGAGCTCATAGAACATCTAAGTGCCTATCACCCCACTCAGTGGGGTTCCTGAGAGCTCCGGAGACACCCTAGACCTATATAAGGGGGGATAGCCCCAGAGACTGATGCCTTATCAGTGGGTTCTATTTTGGAATCTGTGCTTCTGAGAGTGACAGAATTGGACCCAAATAAGTCCTCCCTGCACATGGTTCATCAGTCTCTTCTATTCAAACCTATATGTGATGCTGGAGTTTTAAGTATATTTCCAGAGACTGCAGTCTCTGGCCTACCTATGTGCCAGGTGTGCATGGAATCTCGGTGGAGCTGCAACTCCTACCCTACAGCTGAATGGACTCATCCATGTCACCTTTCGAGGAGACAACAATGCGCAACAGCCAGCCCAGGGAATGGAGAGGGCCTGCATCTGCAGGCAGGATCATCCCACCCACCATATCCATGGGATATAAGCCCTCTCTCACTTGGAGTTGGAGTGGACATCACCATCCCAGTCCCCTCAGGATTGGGGGAAGGACTATGGACTAGAGTGGACTTGATGGTATTCTCTTGTTCACATATGGTGATTCTAGCAATGCAAGACATTATAACAATGAGGAGGAGCCAGTGGCCACTTGACACTTTTGGGGTAGTGAGGGGATGAGCAGTTGAAATACAGTGGCTTCTTTGGGAGTTGGAGGTTGTCCTGAGTACTGTTGTGGCAACGGATGCAGGCCTTTTTAAATCAGCACACACCACTCAGAACTGAGTGGGGAGAGTGTGTTCTACAGTGTGAACTGTGATCTATGCATTGGTGGCAACGCTCCAGGATGTGTAAGTTCATTGAGGGTGGTGGGCCAGACTGTGGGAGATGTTTGTGTGGGATGTGATGGGAGGTGTGGGAGGTGGGCAACATGGGAATCCCAGTGGGTTCCGTGTAATATTTTGGGTAATCTAAGCACCTCTTGAAATATATGTATATATATATATATAAACAACATTTTTGTAAGCAAATACACATATATGCATATATATATTTATATATCATTTTGCAAATGTTTGTATGTATTGTGAGAATTTTGATTTTTACCCATAATAAAAAAAAAAAATAAAAAAAAAAAGAAATAGAAAGCACAAAATACATCAATCCAAATGCCAAGTAGTAAAAGTTTCAAGTGGCTTATCTCACATTAAAAGACAATATTTATCAGATTAGATATTAAATAATAATTGTATAGCTATATGATATTTTACTAACAGAATTGAAAAATGTAATAGCTTAGGAAAATTTGAATGTGAAAGATATAAACAGACATACAAAGCATATACCAAATAAAAAGGTGGGTGGGATTTCTATATTAATGTAAGAGAAAGTAAGAGACTTTAAGGTAAATGCAAAAAACAAACAAATAAACAAAATAACATTATGCTTTAGTTTCTTAGCCTTCAAACATATACCATGAAATGTGTTGGCTTAAGCAATGAGAATTTCTTAGCTTATAGTTTGAGGACATGAAAATGTCCACCCAAATCAAGGCAGCATCAAGGTGATGCTTTATTCCCGAAGACTGGCTGCCAGTAAACCTTGGCTTCTCTGCCACATGGCAAAGCATATGGCAGCACCTGCAGGCACCTCCCTTCTCTTCCAAGTTTCGTTAATTGCAGCTTCTTACTTCTGTGGCTTACTCTTCTCCTTCTTTGTATTCATTCTGTTCATAATGGATTCCAGTAATAGGACTAATTGTTACAATGTCTGGTTTTTGTAGATCCCTTTATTTTATTTACATAATTAAAGTAGCAATGAAAATTATACCCTTTGTCCCCAAATTATACAATTATTTAGCATTTTATAAATTCAACACTCCCAATAAGCATGTGAAGGCATTATAAACATCATTAGCCATTAGGGAAACATAATTGGAAATCACAATATGATACCGCTACACATGCACAATGCTGACTGTTATCAATAAAATTAAAATAACAAGCTTTGGAGGGGATGTGGAGAATATGAAAGCCTTGTGTATTTTTAGTGAGAAGGTAAAAAAAATTATAACCACTGTGGAAAACTCTATGCCATTTCTTCAATTAGTTAAATAATTTCCATTTGACTCCAAATTCCACTCCTTGTATATATCCCAAACAATTTAATACAGGGACTCAAAACAGATACTAGTACATCAATGTTCATAGAAGCCTTGCTCCCAGTAGTTCAAAGCAGAAATACCCCAGGTGTCCATCAACAGATGAATGCATCAGCATTTGTCATGCATACACACAATACAAAGAAATGAAGTTCAGAAATGTGTTGAAACATAGATGAAGCTTGAAAACGTTATTCTCAGTGAAATAAACTAGGCACATAAGGGCAATACTATATGATTTCACTTTTACAAAATATCTAGAAATACCAAATTTGTAGTGACAGAAAGTAGATAAGAGATTACCAGGGAATGGGGCTGAAGGGGAGAGGAAAGTGTTGCTTCCATTGAGGTTTGCCTGGAATATAGAATCAATCTCCCTTTGATCCAACCACATTGGCCTATTTCTTAGTTTCCCAGCTGATACTACAACTACCACACATCGGGCTGGCTTAGCAAGAGGAATTTATTGGCTCATGAGATCAGAAGTAAGAAGGCTTGCTTCCTGCTGAGATCAGGTCTGTAGCATTCTGGCTGGCTGGGGATTCTTGGGTTCCTTGGATTTCCCTTCACATGGGGATGTCTTCTTCCTAATCTTTTGGGTTCTCTTGACTTCCTGATTCTAGCTCCTCCCCTTGACTTTCTCCCAAACCCTTGAGTAATAAGTTTAACACCCATCCTGATTCCATTGGCCAAACCAAAACTAAAAATAACATCTTCAAAAGGTCCCAATTACATTAAGCTCAAACCCACAGGAGTAAATTCAGATTAAGAACATGTTTTGATTATTTTCTTCCTTGTGTCCATAATTCAAGCCACCACAGCCCCCTGCTGTTACTTGAGCCTACTGGGCTTATTCCACATCAGGACCTTTGCATTTGAAATTAACATTGCCAAGATTCATTTGCCCTGATATGACTTGCTGATTGGACTAATAATTTTCTGTTTTTGGAAGCTTTTGTTATAAAAAATATGTTCCTGAGTTTATTTTTGTGAAATTTGTGATTTTTTCTGTATAATTCCATATAATTTTATGTCACCTTCTCGGTTCTGCATTCTAGTAAGCAGCATGTGGTTGAGTGGGTCACAGTGAATGAGGCAGGCTCGTTAGATGTGGAAGACCAGTTTTTGACTGTGTCCAATGGTGCTGTATGGTGAACAATGAGGGGAAGTCAGTATGTAGTGACTTCTTACAGTGGAACAGTGACAAGCTGAGCCATAGAAGCATCCCAAAAATTTGCTCCTTACACCTGCTCCTCAAGGCAAGGCCAGAGGCTCTGTGCAGCAGGAGAGAGGTTTAGCTCAGTGTCACTGAGCAGCTGCCCTAGGACGTTTGTGATCAAGACAGTATCAACGTGGGAGGAGTTTCATAGCTTTGCTGACAGTAATAGTCCACAGCCATCTTCAGTCTCCACCCAACTGATTGTCAGGGAGTACTCAGTTTCAGAACCACTGCCGCTGAACCTGCCCGAAATCCCTGAGGGCCTCGTGTGTTTGTATGATAGATAAGGAGTTTAGGGGCCTGCCCTGTCTTCTGCTGGTACCAATGGAAGTAAGTATTAATGCTTGAAGTGGCCTTGCAGGTGATGTTGGCACTCTCTCCTGGAGACACATACAGGAGGTTGGGGACTGAGTCAGCAAGATAACTCCTCTGGCTTATCAGCAATGTTATATAATCATCACCACTATCTAATTCCAGGACATTTTCATCATCTCTCAAAAAACCTGAACTCATTAGAAGTCTTTCACCATTTTCGTACCCTCACATCTGACAATTGCTAATACATTTTCTGTCTCTATGGATTTGCCTATTTTGGACAACTTCATATAAATGGAATGATACAATATGCATCCTTTCGCATCTGGCTTCTTTCCCTTATCTCCAGCAGGGGGAGCCAGGAACACATGTCTGTCCAGGAAATGGTCAGCAGTGACAGTGCTGGCAATGGGTGTGTAAACTGGCACCAAGAGTAACAAGTACCTGAGCTCCTGACCCATTTGGCCCCAAGAAGGTCTTCGGGGCCTCTGGTCACTTCTTGGAGGGTGAGTTTGGAACTCCTTTTGCCCTCACAGTCATATGTATGCAGGCTGGTGATGTTTCAAATTCATCATCATCACAGGGTCAGGGCTAGCTTCCCCAAGTCCCTGGCCCCAAACAACAGCCTTTCCTGTTTAGTGAGCACTGGCTTCACAATCTGCTTCCCTTTTCTTTGGTATGTATTATATACACAGTGTCTAAACTGACCCATGTACTGGGATTTTTTTCTGTTAGCAGCCTGAGAGGAGGGTGTGGTGAGCATTCTAAAGGTATTTCAGAGTTGAGTACTTAAGGAAGACCTGGGGAAGAAGTTATTATACCAGTAAACCCAGGAGGAGCAAATGGATGTGATACTCCAATGATGGCTCCGTGTGGTCGATCAGGGGGCATTTTCTTCAAATTCTCTTTAATAGAAACAAATGGTTTTATGTTGAAATTACTGATATTTCATATCACTGTAGGCCATTGAAATAGATTAAATAACCAAATCTTAGGGAAGCCTCAGATGCATGGGTGAAGATACAGGAAGAATTTTATTTTGTATGTGTTTGTGGAAGGCAAAACAAAATCCTTAAAATATTATCAGAATTAGTAAAAAATATGTAGTCATTGCCCCTGTGTCTCCAGAGGCTAGAAGTATACTGGACTTGCCAATGTTGAAGGACTGGTCAGTGGGTTCCCAGACTTAGAATCTAAGTTCTCAGGGGTGTCAGAATTTCAAGTTGGAGCCAACTTGAGAAGGTAAATTGCAAAGGGTTTATGGAAATTTAACTTTTCTCCAGATTCAATGTTTACTAAATTTGTGGTGTTTGCCATTTTTAAAGATATTTTGAGAAGGAAATTAAAACACAGGGAAATTTATTTTTGCCCAAGAATGAATAAATTCGTGCTTTGTCAGTGTACTTGTATTGACAAACCCAAATCAGTCGTGTCCACACATAAGGTGACAATAGCATTTGTTGTCCAAACCTGGGCTCATTTCATAGTGAACATAAGCTATTAAAATAATTCTAGAACAATGACATGAACTGGACTGTCCTGTGTAAACCAGAACATAGTAACAGTATAAGCCTTCCTTATTTATTTGGATTCATTTCCCCATTAGAGCTCTAGACACAGATTATTTCTCTATGGGAGGCCAACACAAGCCCATTCTGAAACTACAAAACATTGTCACTGTTATATCCTTTCTCTCCTGTTGTTCTGGGTGCCACTTTTAAGTGAAAGAATAGGTGACAATATGTGAATGTTAATATACCAGAAAATCATCTCATAGTAAAACATTTACATTTTAGTTATATTTTCTGAATTTAGAGGTGAAACTGTTATTCTAGCGGTAGGGGTCCTCTCTGTTTCTGCAGCTAATAGAGGCATATCACTGAGCTAAACCAGAACAAGAGTTCCAGTTTATTCTGGTGCCACAGAAACTGCTAGAGAATCATATCCCAATCACCAATGGTATATCTTGTCTTTCTTTTTATCTCAGATAGATTCAGTGTCTTTAAAAAATAATAATAATTCTTTCTCTCTCAAAATATGTTGCTTTATCATGCTATAAATTTTTGCTACCGACAATTGACAGCCTGCTTTTCCTACACAACAATGGCCCATTGTTGCACACACAGATGACCTGAGTTGTATACAGTCCAATCTAGTGGAGTCATCTCCACTCCAATCCCCTGACAGCCACTGCAATGTTGTCCAGATGATATAATTCTGAGACTGAAAATAACCAAAACCCAGGGGCAGCAGCTCCAAATTCTGATGGCTACCCCACTGCCTTCCACCATGTTCATGGCAGAGCTTCACAGATGCTTCTAGGGCTTCTTTACTGGGTGAGGAGGGTGGCGGTCATCACTAAGTCCATAGTAGCTCTTCACACACTTTCCTGCTCTGGCTTGCAGCAGAATATTCTGCTATTACAGGACACCTCATCATTCTCTAGAATAATTCCATTACCTTCAAAATGGCCCATTTTCAGCAACTGATGCTCAGAGGTGTTCATAAGACTGTCCCTCATTCAGGAGCCCAGGTTTGGACGGCAAATGATATTGTCACCTTACCTGTGGACTCGCTTGTAAATACATGTACACTTCAAAGCACGTCTTCTCTCTTATTGCCAGAGGCATTAAGGAAGAAGCGTAAATGGGAAAAATATCCCACTGGGACCCCCTTGAGGCCGTGCCAAAGTATTTTAGGTGAATGCAGAAGGAGCAGAATAATATGGGTTTGCAGAAGCAGGTTAGACCTCAGAGCTGGGGCTGAAGTTGCCTTCATATTTCTGCCTTTGACAATAGTACTGAATTTAGGTTACAGGAAGGAAGTTATGCTGCCCTCTAAGCTTGTAAGTCCATCAGAATTTAGATTCTAGGACATGCAGGGTATCTTGGAGGTTTCTGCAGCATAAGAATACTTATGTACTCTTTTGGGCTTTTTGCTTGTTCAGAATACTTTTTTTTTTCCTTTTTTGGGCTCTATTTTGAAGATTTCACAGTTTTGCTGCAGAGATCTCTATGTATAATGAATGTGGAGGATGGAGGATATTTACTGAACATATGGACACTTTTCTTCTTTAAACATTTTGAGTCTTAGATGTTCCTTTCTGACCCTTCTCTTGGGATTTAGGAAAAGCAACCATAACTTTAGCTCCACTGGATTCTGAGTAAACAAAATTAATATATGCCACAATTATTCTGTTGTTGCTCTTATTGCTCTTCTGGGGTGCTTAATATGGTTGAAAGAAAGGACTTACAAATTTCATTCCATGGCTTATGGAGAGGAGAATGTCCTTCTACTTCTGGCTTTGCAGAAAGTTTTGCATCACCCCTGTTGTTTCTGGCAGCCTTTTCCACCCATGATGGTAGCTGTTAAACCAATAGACAGAGGATGGCAGAGCAATGAGCTTGAAACACACTTGATCTTATTTTAAGCCACTGACTCAACCAACCTTGAAACTTACCCTTTCTCTAAACACATGTTAGTTTTGCTGGCAGCATTCCATGAGATACTTCACATTGCTTCTCAATTATTAAATAATATCTACTAGGCAGAAGATTCTGAATAAAATTGTCTCCTTGTTATTTGTTTATTATTGTAGATTATATCACAAGTTTCAAACGAAGTATGTGTTATTCTATGTTATTTTTTTATTTTAATTTTTAATTTTTAAAATAAGCTTTAGATCACATAAATGTTACATAAAAAATATAGGGGATTTCCATATATTCCACCCCTTTCCCATCCCACACATTCCTCCATAAATAACATCTTTCATTAGTGTGGTATTACAATTGAAACATTGTTGCTACCCATGGACTATAGTTTACATTATAGTTGACAATTTTATAACTTTTGACAAAATGTATAATGGCCTGTACTCATCATTGCAATACCATGCAGAACAATTCTAATGTCCTCAAAATGCCCCCATGGTACTCCTTTTCTTCCCTCTCCCTCCCTTCAGAACCTCTAGTAGCCATTGCCTTTATGTCAGTGATACAAGTTCTTCCATTGCTAGAATAGTAATAAGTCTACTTTAGTCCAAAGTTGCATTCCTTCCTTATGTTTGTTTTTTCCTCAATCTTGAGGATTTGGGGATGGTGATGCCCACTGTTTCTGACTTAGAGGGGGCTTAGGTACCATGGAGAAGATGGGTGGAACAGTCTTGCTTGCATTTATAGATACCCTCAGGTATTTGTGATGGGCATTGTCCATCATCATTCTTTTGTTAGTCGTCCTGGGTGAGTCCAGTGAAATGGAGAGTAAGTGTTGAAACTCTGCTGATATTCAGGGCTCAACCAGCATGTGAACAGACTGAAGATTTAAGTCACTGGACATATACTTAACAAGGTTAGTGCTAATTATAGGTTTAAATAAAAGGGGCAGAAGAGTCATGGGTAGGGAAATTATAATAATTCTAACTCTGTTACATTGGGGAGCATATATTTCAAAGCAAGGCCCACTGACAGGGTGCCAAACTCCCAAGATTGTCTGTGTGCCTAAAGTGTCTAGATATCTCTAGAACCATCAGGAGCCCTGCTGTTTGAGGCACTGTTTCTTGTGGCAGTCACTGAGATCTTGCTGAGACATGCATAAGTTTAACCTCTGGAAAGACTTCCCCACTCACTTTGAAATCTCTTAGCCATAAAACCTTTTTGTATTTAATATGTCCCCCTTTTGGTCAAGGCCTTCTTCCACATGTATTGTTAATCAGTGCATGATAATAATCCCTTGGTGCCAGGGAGGGTCAATATTGGGAATCATGTCCCATGCCAGGGGGGAAGGTAGTGCATTAAAATGCAGACAATAGTAAGATATGACAAAAGAAATTCAAAGAAATAAAATGGACAAAATAAGTGATCCCTTTGCAGTAGTGACACTGAATGTCAATTTATTGAACTCCCCAATCAAAAGACATAGACAAAGATTGTGGGAGAAGGCATCAGACTAATAGCAGGGCTTAATAATCCCACAAAAACAATGGAAAATGAGCCAAAAGACCTGCTTTGGGTGTCAGCAGACCAGGACAGTGCTACAGAACTCCCAGGAGGGTGAGGGACAGAGAGATTAAGAACCCAAAACAACAAACATGAGTTGTCAAACCCCTCTGGTGGCCAGGAAGAGCTCCCCTCCCCCATCCCCAAGATATTAAGCTGGGATAAAATCCATGACTCATTGTAGCTGATTGAGAGGGAAAGAGACATCTTCCTCCCTGTCAGCTGTTACAAGAGAAAAAGGAGAGGGACTCAGGAGCTTTTTTTCAGTGAGTTCAGCCAGCAGAGCCTGCTTTGAATCCCTGATCTGGATATTCAACACAGGAACACAGGAAAGTCTAAACTGAAACACCTCCATGGAAAGGTGCTCTAACCAGTACCATCTGCCAGTCTGGTAATTGCATGGGAAAAAAACTGTTATTGATGCTTTCTGTATCCTAACCCCTGGGAGAAAATCAGCACTCTATTAATGAGTTCCTGTCCAAAGTTTGATAACTTAAACTGGGCATTTTTAAATACTTAAAATAAGTTGAACAAAATATCAAAGAAGAACAGGAAATAAAAACACTGGTAAGAGAGAGAAACTGATTTTCAAAATAAATTCACCAACATATTCAGATGCCTAGACATCAGCATAAAAACCACAAGCAATAAGGAAACAGGAAAAGATGGCCCAGCTAAAGGAACAAACCAAATATCTTAAAGAGATACAGGACTTAAGATAATCAGTGATAATTACACAATTCTAAATAAATTAAAAGAATTTTATGAACATATGACTAAAGAAATAAAGGACATTAAGAAAAAGGCTGTGGATTAACTACAATTTGAAAATCTGCAAAGAAAAGTAACAGGCCTTATGGGAATGAAAGACATGATAGATGAAATTAAAAACACATTAGAAGCACGTAATAGCAGATTTTATATTGCTTGAAGACAAAATTAGTGATTTTGAAGACAGAATAACTGAACTCGAAGAGACAGGAGAATAGAAAGAGAGAAAAGTGGAAAAACTGGAGTGGAGTTTCAGGGAATTGAATGGTAATGCAAAATGCAGAAACATTTGCATTTTTGGTGTCCCAGAAGAAGAGAATGGAAAACATGCAGAAAGAATATTTCAGGAAATAGTGGCTGAGAACTTCCTAACCTTATGAAGGACATAAATATCAATATCCAAGAAGGACAACACACCCCAAATAGAATAAATCCCAATAGACCTACTCCACGACACTTACAATTCAGAACGACAAATATCAGAGATAAAGAGAAGATTCTGAAGGCAGCAAGAGAATAGTAAAGCATCACATACAAGGGAAATTTGATAAGATTAATTTCCGACCTTTCATCAGAAACCATGGAGGAGAGAAGAAAGTGGTATGATGTATTTAATGTACTGAAAGAGAAAAACTGCCAGCCAAGAATTCTGCCAGCAAAGCTGTCCTTCAAAAATGAGGGTGGGAGAAGGTGGCAGCTTGCAGGGACGAGACAAGAATCTAGAGGAATACAATGCTTTTCTGTCTTCATTTGGTGAGCCATTGCCAGGAGAAAGATTTAAGTGGTGCTCCCAGACCCCCACCGGAGTCTGTGTTAATGGTGCTGCACCATGATAGCTGTATGACAGGGATATCAAGTGATCAATGATGACCAGATTGATCAATTAAAGTTAAAGGAATTACCAGCTGGGTGCACTTGTCATGAGTGAAGCCAGCTGCCAAAGGAAGTACCAGCTCACCAAAAGTACCTGACAGGACATATGAGTGCCAGTCATTGGATAGCCTGAAATACCTCTTCAAAAGACAAAGCTAAAATAGTGTCTATGCCAAAGCCAGCTGTTCCCTCTAACTCTAGCACAAACACCTATCGCTAGGTGGAAGACAAGCCAGATACCCCTTAAGAAATTTTTTCTGCTTTCATTTCCTGTAGTTTCTCCCTATACAATAACTAAAAGGGAAATGCCTCTTCTTGTCCCCCTCTTAGCTGTATTAAACATAACAACCGCCATGGAAAGCTGGGATTGGCATTTATACCAACTCCCATTATCTATTAGAATCTCTCCCTAGAGCTAACTAACAGCAAAGAAGAAACTAGTTGTGCCTTAGAAATCCTAAGACAGCAAACAGAATCTCTTGCTACGGTACTACTGCAAAATCTCAGAGCCCTAAATGTGCTAACAGCAGCACAGGACAGGGACATGCTTCTTTCTAAAGGAAAAATGCTGTTTGTATATAAATCACTCCAGAATAGTCCTAGACAGCATTTGAAATCTGCAAGGTGAAGTCCATCAGATTTGGGAGGATACAGTCTCTGGAGGTACCTGACCTTTCTCACTCTTGTGGTCCAGTATGTCATGGCTGGTCCCCTTTTTGAGTCCACTTACCACTATCCTCTTGATCCTTTTAGTGGGGGCCATGTATCTTCAAAATTCTAACCAAGGTTATTTCTAACAGAATCAGTGCCTTTCAAAACAAGATATTAGTCACTCGGGGATCTCTGCTAGTAGTTCCAACCACGGTGTCCACCTGTCTTCCCTCAAACTCAGTAGAATAGCCAGAGAGCTTTATGCCCTGTAATGCAGGGATTACTGCCCTATCCAGCAAGAAATAACTATAGAAAAATTATAATCGCACCTTAGTACAACTTTAAGGATAAGGACTTGAACTTTCTGAAGGGGCAATTGAGGTAGATTAGCCAGGAAAATGAGAAGAAAATGAGTCAGAACATGGCTGACAGATAACATGTCCAACAGAAAACATGGCTGACAGACAACATGGATGTAAGAACTTTCTGTTTAACCTTGTTTAACCATGCTTGTTTAACCTTGAGGTTCCAGTTTCTTTTTCTGGGACCTTTCCTTGTCCCCGGATATTACAAACAGGCCTCACCATTAGACTCCACCATTGGTGAGGTAACCATTAACAGCTGGGGGCCACCCCCTTAGCATTAGCAAAGAGGAGGAATACTTAACAGTTTAAAATGTAACCACACAAAGTAGAGCTCACTTTCTCTGCCTAATGAGCCCACACCAATTCTTGGTGTGAATTTCCATCCTACTCTTCCATTACTGGCCTAGCTAAACTGGTGTGTTCTTAAATTCATTTATGGAACATAGCCAAGAACCTAGAAGAATCCAATGCTTCTCCATCTTCAATTTCCTCTTTGCCATTGCTGCAAAATATTACAATATTACTGTTAACTACCATCTATAATTTATATTAGTTGTAATTTTCCTGTGTATTGCCATATTCTTAACAGCTTATAAAAGAAGATATTATTATATTTATACTATTAACCACAATTTTTATCCATGACCAAAATCACTTTTAACATTCCCAAGATTATCCTCTAGCTTCCTTTTAATCAGCATTTACATCCTTAGACTACCCCTTTCAGTCACAATCACATTTATAATTCAACAGTGCTTATCATATTCACTATAATGTGTTACCATCAACTCTATTCATTTCCACACTTTTACAATAAATTTTTATTTAAAATTCTACATACTTTAAGTATCAGCTCCCATTCTCAACCCACATTCTATTTACTATACCTATACTCCAGAGTCACCTCCATGAGTTTACTCATCGTATTTAGTTCATATTAGTAAGACCATAAAATATTGGTCCTTCTGTGTCTTGCTTATTTCACTCAACATAATGTTCTCAATGTTCATTCACATTTTCATATACATCCTAATTTCATTTCTTCTTAAAGCTGAATAGTATTCTATTATACTTATATACCTCATTTTCTTTATCCATTCATTGGTTGATGGACACTTGAGTTGTTTCTGTATTTTAGCAATTGTGAATAATGCTGCTATGAACATTGGTGTGCAAATGTTAAAAAAAAGGAAGGTGAGCTCAAAGTCTTCACAGACAAACAGAACTGATAACATATGTTACCAAAAGACTAGATTTGCAAGAAATACTAAAGTGGGTGCTGTAGCCTGAAAGAAAAAAGAAAGAAGGGTGAGAGATTTGGAGAAGAGTTTAGAAATGGAGATTTTTAGTACAGGTAAACTAATGTATAAAAGGACAGACAATAGAACATAGAACAACAAAGAGCCAAAGGAGTAAATGGATGAAGCAATTTGAAGGTTGCAAGTAGCCCTTCACATCAGTCCAATGAACCCAGAAATATGGAAAGACGACCTTTCTTGGGCAAGAACAGTTCAGGAGCAGCAAAAAGTGGCACAGAGGATTAAAAAGATTGAATCATCAGTAGAAGTAATGGATTTCTCACCCAAGTCAATTCCTATGACTTTGAAAGTGATGAGATTGTTGCTATTTGTGCAGGTATTTCTGAGAAACAGAAGACAGCTTCAAAAAATAAAACAATGGTTATTGTGTCTGCTTAGGGGACTGTAGAGACTGTAAGTAAGAAGGAAGATGGTACTCCAACACCACATGGCTCTGTTTTTATCAAAGCCTGATGAAGGAAAATGCATAGCATGAATTATTTGGATCTGTCTCTTTTGAATATCATTTAAACTTTTAGACAAAGAGACTTTATTCTGGAGAAATAGTGCAAAACTCCTCTGTGTAAGATAAGTTATTCAGATGAAGCATATAAATCTAAATGGAAGCATTATTGTATAATATTTGTAACATGCTTTGATAAGTTATGGGTTATACTTAAGATGATAATTCTGAGCAAAATACTTTGATGTATAAATTAATTTAATCCAAATATATGGATGGATATATATTAAATATACAACTTGAAAAGCAAATTCTTGAATAGTAAATAACTTGGTCAGTGTTATTGGAATATTGACTCATTGACTTTTGTTTTATGATAAAGGAAATAAGTGATTGCTTTCTCTCTTAGAAATATGCTGCTGTTACTATTCACTCTGTTTTCCTTGCTCCTGTAGAGTAAGTTTATCACAATGCTCCAATGTTGTGGTTTTGTTATTTGTGGAATCTTTGAGAGTTCAGCCAAAAATGCATGCAAATGTGAACATTCTGAATTTTCTCTTAATTCTGATTTGTGCTTAAGTTTTTTACTCTAAAGAAATTATGACAATGGTAGTTGCTTCCTTCAGTATTTGTTAGATGTGTGAAGTACCGGTAAATGTCACAATGATGGTTTTATTTTTTAGATTATTACTGTAGGTAGGTTAGTTGTTACCACAAGTGAGTCATTTTTTTAAATGTGCATTTTTTTAATGAGTGGTTTTCCAGACACATCATAATAAATTGCACTGCTACGTTTCAAAAATAGGGGATGATGTGGGAGAGGGAGGGGGATACGGGAATCCCTCATATTTTCAATGTAACTTTTCTGTAATCTAAATCCTCTTTAAAAATAATGTTTTTATAGAAAAAAGAAGACATAGGGGAAACATAGAGAAGAAATCATATACATACATAAAAAGATAACAGATTTAATGGTGATATAAGGCACAATGTAAGAAATTAAAAATATGCTGGAAAAACATAACATATTTGAACAGGCAGAATGAAGAATTCATGACATTGAAAACAAACTCTGAAATCACACAGATAGTAGATTTCACACAGATAGAAGACAGTATCTTTCTATCTTTGATAAAAAGATAGAAAAAATTCATCAGGGACTCAGGGACTTGAATGACAATGTGAAATGCACAAACATGCATTATAGACATCCCAGAGGGAGAAGAGAAGGGCAAGGGGCAAAAAGGAGAGCTGGAGGAAATAATGGTCAAAAATTTCCCAAATCTTATGAGGAACATGGATGTACATGTCCAGGAAATGCAGTACTCTCCATCCAATTTAAATTCCTAATAGACCTACCCCAAGACACATACTTACCAGACTGTCAAAAGCTCAAGACAAATAGAGAATTCTGAAAGCAGCAGAAGAAATGAGATCCATCACATCTATGGGAAGCTCAATAAGGTTAAGCACTGATTTCTCATCTGAAACCATACAGGTGAAAAGACAGAATTATGACATAGTTAAGGTACTAAAAGAATAAAAGAGCCAGCCAAGAATTCTGTATCCAGTAATGCTGGCATTCACAAATGAGGGAGAGTTGAAAATACTCACAGATAAACAGAAATTAAGAGAGTGTGTCAACAAGAGACCTGCCCTTCAAGAAATACTAATAGGAGTTCTGCAGGTTGAAAGGAAAAAACAGGAGAGAGGAGGTTGGAGGAAAGTGTAGAAAGGAAGAATTTTAGTAAGACCTCTTTCATAGTTTTTAACAAAAGTTGCACAACAATACATGTTGTTAGCAGGGTGATGTATGTGAGCCCTGTGCATGTTAATTTGTAAATTCACAACTTTTACTATACACTTTTTGTTTCTGTATGGTCATATATGAATGAAATAGTTCAATAAAATTTTATAAAAAATAATAAAATATAATATATGTAAAATTCACTTTTGGCATCCAGGCATTAAAAAATTCAGGAAAGTCCCACAAATACGGAGACTCAAAATGAATCAATAAAAATTAACCCAGAGCTGAATATATATGAATCAATAAATTTGATCCAAATATGTATCAGATGTTAGAATTAGCAGGAGATTAAATTTAAAAAATTAAAATAACTGTTTTACCATAGACTCAAAAATCTAAATAGAGTCATAGATGATATAAAAAGACTTAAATAAAAATTCTAGGAGAAAAAGTACAATATGTGAGATGGTTCCTCAGAATGAGATTAATCATAGACTGGACATGGCAAAAGAAAAGATTAATGAACTTCAAGACATTACAATTGAAAGTATCCTACATGAAACTCAGAAAGAAACAGGACTTTACAAGTATTGAGGATTTCATTGAATTAGGATGCCTTCAAACAGCCTTCAGTACATGTATTTAGTGTACCTGAAAGTGAAAAGGGGAGATGGACAGAAAAAATATTGAATATAGGATGGCTGAAAATTTTCCAAGTGTGATAAAAACTTAAAGTCCCAGAGAGAAGAAGTGCAATGAAGCCTGGGTACAAGAAGCATAAAGATAACCACACCAAACCACATCAAATTTTATTCCTGAAAATTAATGATAAAGAGAAAATCACTAAAGTTTCTAGAGGAAACATATGTACAGAGTAAAAAATATAAGGATGACCATAAATTTCTCATTGAAAACAAAGAAGGAGAGAAGACAGTGGAACATCTTTAATTAACTGAAAGAAAAATTGCAACAAAAAATTATATGCATTAAAAAAACTCTCAAAAATGAAGACAAAATGAAGAATTCTGCAAACATACAAAAGCTGAAACAACTTCTCATCATAAGTCCCATACTGCAAAAAGTGGGAAAAGAAATCCTTTATGGAGAAGGATGATAATATTGGATGAAAATATGAGTGTATACAAAAGAAGGGAGGGTAGCAGAAATTATAACTATATGACTATTCATATAAGTTTATTTTCATATTATTAAAAACTCTGGAGGAGCTAATCAACTGTTTATACAAAAATAACAACACTATCTTTTGAAATTCATAACATATCTATTAGTGAAATATATGAAAAGTAAATAACTATCCAAATTCTACACTGGAAGGTTCTTACACTATTCATGAAGTAGTACAATATGAATTGAAGTTAGACTCTGAAAAGTTATATATGTATAGTATAAACTCTAAAGCAACAACCAACATTATCCAACAGAGAATTATAGCTAACAAACCAGCAAAGGAGATGAAATATGCTTAATAAAAATGAAGGCCTAAAATAGGAAATGGGAAACAAAGAACAGATGAAACAAAGCAACTAGCAATATGAAATAATTAAACCTAAACATATAAAAATGTAATTAATTTAAATAGTCAAATAGCGCAATTAAAAGACAGAGAGTCTCTGACTGGATTCAAAAGCAAGGCCTGACTTTATAATGTCTTCAAAAAATACACTTTAAGCATAAAGACACAAATATATTACAATTTAGAAAGATAAATATAAGTATACATGTATAGAGTACACTTCTGAGAAAAGGCTTAGCTGGGAGAAAAATCATTCCATAAAGATTAATGGGTCAATTAAGCAAGATATAACAAATCCTAAATATTTATGTAACTAATAACAGAGATTCAAATATATGAAGCAAACTGATCTGCAAGGAGTAATAGATATGTGAACAGTTATAGTCAGAGATTTTGATACCCTCCCCCTCTTTTTTTCCTGAAGACAAATATCACATTCTGTATAGCTTCATTCTTTTGAACTTTGTGGAGACTTTACTTACTCCAGTATATGGTGTGTTTGGTAAATGTTCAATGGGCATTTGAAAATAATGTGCAGGCTAAAGTACCATAGTATAGTGTTCTACAAATGTCAGTTAGGTCAAGTTGATAAATTTCGTTTTCAAATCTAATATGTAGCTTTACTTTTAAACTGTTTGTTTTGTAAGTTTCTGTGAGCCGTATCTTAACCTGTTTAAATATGGTACTCTTTTGCTATTTCTACTTTTAGTTCTCTTAATTTTTCCTTCATATATTGTTCTGCTTTATTTATATGTGTATAAAATTGTCCTGCCATCTTATTTCATGAATATGTCTAAATGACTTTTAAAACTGTAAAGGTGAAGATGTCTGTTTGCATTAGGGCATTCATCTACAAATTAGACTGTGAACAACCAGAGTATAAATTTTTTCTGTGGAAGATATATAAGAATATATATTTAAATTAATTTTGCTCTTTTTATTTTAAATTATATTAAAGTTTGCACACTACTATCTACACAATGCATTTCTATATTTGCAAATATAGTTAATTTATAAAAGTATATTCATATATGAGGAAGCAATTATCAGTTTACTGCAAATGATATACAATAAAAAATGGCAGACAGCATAACACTGTGTAAATTATTATATTTATTTCATCAGCTCATTATCACATCAGCCCCAGTGATAATAATAATCATATTTAAGAGAAGTGGTAATTCTTCTTTTAATCAGTGATAATAACGTTCCAAATTTACATACCAAGAAACAGAATACTGCAATCTGAGAGACTGCATATTTTTGGTTCTATGTTTTTGCCTACATCAAGCATTCCTATAAGGACTATGAGGCCACATATATGAAAAATTTATATGAAATTGTATTTCAACTCATATTTCATTCATATTTTTATTAATATACTGAAACAATGAATCAGAAGCTTTATAAGTGAAATGGATATACATTTACCTTATTTTTGTCTTCTTGTCATAAGTAGTTTAACACCTGCTAACAAATAATCCTAGTCCTCAAATTCCTAAAAATACCACTGAAATACATTTTGGAGATAACTTGCTTGCTTTGAGCAAAATATTTTAATTGAAAATTTATCCTTTCATATTATGAATAACAGTATGTTATTTCTATTACCCACTATACTTTCTTCTGATGGCTCTTTTTATTAAACTACAATTTAATCTTTAATGTTATTTTCAGACCAGCTTTCAAATCTTATTATTTATATTTTAGAAATATTTTAAATATATGATTAAATAAATGACTTTCTTTGTTTCATACTTTCGCATATAGAGCAAGAAATGTTAATATATAGTTTTATTTATTCTAAGACTTTCTAGAGTTAAAGGAGAATATTTTGAAAGGAACCTAGTTAGAAAAAAAAAATGTCTTTAGCATGGACATTGCAGATATCAGGGTATGTGAAATCTTGGGAGGAGAAACCTCAAACTGTTTATCTTGTTTCTATACTGAAACAGAAAACAACTAGTTGGAAATAGGCAAGGAAAATTTTTGAGCATTTTTCAACATACCTCATCAAGGTGGGAAAGTCTTGACATAACTATGCTATCACTTTCCCAAATTAAGTGTTCTGTTCATAATTTTCTTCACTGCCTCCATTATCTGCTTGTTTCTAAGACTATAGATAATAGGGTTCAAGAAAGGAGGGACTATAGAGTAAAACACAGAAGTGATCATATCCTGAATAATGGGTGAGTTGGAGGTTGGCTTCATATACACAGCAGCACCAGAGCTGACAAAGACGGTCACTATGAGGATGTGAGGGACACAGGTAGAAAAGGCCTTTCCTCGCTCTCCCCTGGTTTGAAACTTGAGCA
This sequence comes from Tolypeutes matacus, assembly GCA_026826555.1. Classification (NCBI taxonomy): domain Eukaryota; kingdom Metazoa; phylum Chordata; class Mammalia; order Cingulata; family Chlamyphoridae; genus Tolypeutes; species Tolypeutes matacus. The sequence goes on along the minus strand of JAKSZT010054267.1, from coordinate 5,081,353 downwards.
CGGTAGAAAATATTCGAACATAAGACATGGTGATGAAGGCAAAGCAACCACCAACAATCACCATTGCAGAGATATAAATTAAAATTTCATTGCTGAATGTATCAGAGCAAGAGAGCTTCAGCAGAGCGGGGGCATCACAGAAGAAATGATGGACTATATTAGACTGAGAGAAAGACAACTGGAATGTGTTTCCAGTGTGGAATCCTGCAAAGACCACACCACTGAGTATGGAATACAGTGTCATCTGGATACAGACACGAGGGTTCATGATCATAGAGTAGTGAAGGGGCAGGCAGATGACCACATAGCAGTCACGGGCTATGACAGTGAGGAACAGCAGTTTGGCACTAGCAAATAAAAACACAAGGAAGATCTGAGCTGCACATCCAATGACAGATATTACCCTGTTGTCAAGCATGAAGATGACACATGCCTTGGGTATTGTAACAGAAATATAGCACATGTCCAAGACAGATATATTCCTAAGGAAGAAGTACATGGGTGTGTGAAGATTCTTGTCAAGGGTGGTTACTGTGACAATGATAAGGTTCCCCATCAGGGTTGCCAAGTACATCAGTAGAAATATCATTGCATGAAAAATTCTGTATTCCCACACATCAGAAAATCTTGTAAGCAGGAATTCAGTGACTGGGGTACAGTTGACCATCTTTGGGTAATTTGCTCTGGACATGAAGAGACAAAGGCAGAAAATTCCTAAACCACGTGGAAAAGTAACACAAAGAAAAAAAATTAGTCTAAGTATTTTATCAACTCATATCTATCCAATTTCATGTTTTTGTAGTTCATATTGGTTAATAGGAAATAAAATAGTGATATCTTATTTTCCTTTAGTCTCCCTTCTAGTGTATTTTATTTTCAGAGTAAAAGTATGAATAAAACATATTCATTTAGAGCTTGTGTCCATGTTTGGTTAAATTTTTACCACATACTAGCTGTAAAGTAGATATATTTCAGGTCAAAGTTTTCCTGGAAGATTAATTGTGTTAAGATAGGCCATTTCTATACATATTGACTCAGTGGATATATTTTATAAATGTTAACAGTTAATGCCAGTTGATGACCCAACAATATCTGAATACATATAGGAGATTATTATGGTATCAGAGCCTCAACAAAGTTTAGGCAATGGTTGTAACCCACTATCAGCCCACAGAGTGGAAAATTATTTCTATCTATCCTTATAGGACTATGACTTCTTGTATTAATTTCATTTGGAAATTCTCCTTCAGTAATTCCTCTTTCTGATGACCTCCTTCTGATTGTCCACATATGTCTCTACTTGCAACTATTAGCATGCACTCTTTTGTATTTTGACATTGAATACTTTACTCTCTCTATATATATATTTTATCGGAACGTTGTGATCAACGTTTGCTCTTTTCTTAACCTAGATACATTAGTCCACCAATTGAATAATATGAAAACCATCTTTTATTTATTTAGAATTCCCTATGTAGTATACATTATTCATGTATTACATTCATACTGTAATTCTGAAAATTAGGAAGTAATATACACAAGTTTTAAAATAAAAGGCTGTGTCTTTGAAAGGTCAAGGAAACTTTAATCTATGGAAATGTAAATGAAAACCAGGCATTCAAGTCCAAGTTTTTCTGTGCACATACCCCTTGTAACATGGCATATTTCTTCCATTAGACCCCTGATTTGACTGAGCTTCATTGATTCCCACTACACCAAACTTGCCCCTTGTGCAAACTGACCATTTACTTGTATGATTCCATCTCAGGCTGTCAAATATGGCATGAGCCATGAAAGCATGGTTTTTGGATTTTTAAACCACAGGGATGCAGAGCTTAAAATATCCTTCTATTGATTTCTTACATATTCAGTATTAAGTGCAGTATGAGAAGGGTTCAAAACCATTTTACATATATTCCCTATTTCCATATTTCTTATCCTTTCCACAGCAGTATGTGATGATTTCAACTTAAGATAATATATTATAAACTGGTTTTAACCCATCTAGTAGGATGTCTCAGGCTCTTCTCAATGCCAATACTTTTATATCTATTTAAAATGTTAAAGAGTTTATGGCCTAATCAGTTAACTTTTTCAATAAAAAATAATTCTTATGCATTTTCACTCATCTTTCCTTTTTTTTTTTTGCTATCTTAGAGTGAATGCAACCATCAATTTCTAAGGCCAGTTTACAACTGTATTCTTCATTCTCTTTCCTTTTGCACTGATGCCAATGTTATCCATTAAATGTCATTTGTCTTTGATCCTTTTACATATGTTCCTTGAACTTACATAAATACTTAAGTTCCTCTGTTCAAAATGTTATCCTAAATTTCTGATCTATTAATTATCTTATCTTTCTGCTACTTCTTTTCATTGGGCTTTTGCAAACAATGTTATATTCATCCATTTTAGTTGTTGATTTGAATCTAAATACAGCTCCTGCCAGCATTAAGCATCTCATTCCTATGACATCTACATCAGAAGACCAATTGACTCTTAATTCAATCTTGAACTTCCTGAACTTTCTCGACACTAGAGTATGCTACAAAACTTTCCCCCTCATCTCTGCTCTCCTGTCATTCCCCTTTATATTGTTACAGGCTCTCATTTCATTAAAGTTACATGGAAGTCCAAGATATCCTTTGTCAATCCTTACTTACAAATTGCATTTTTCTGACATTCCAAAAGTCTTACTTTGGGATTATCTTCTTTCACCTACTCACCTTCCCTCTCCTCCTACTACTTTGCTTTCTCTATTATTCTGTTACCTAATATTCCACTACTACTCTATCCTGCCATGTCTCATTCTTTTAAATATTCACTTTTTTTCTCATTTATCCCTTACCAAGATTGCAAGCAGGAGCTATGATAATTGTAATTAATTTGTATCACACCTCATATTTTTAAAACAAAGCTTTCCTTGATAATCTAGATATAAATTATACCTTTCTGACTTCTAACACGTCAGTTGCATCATTTTTTGAAAGATCCCTTACTGCTTCAAATTGACTAACTATGAGTTCCTCTTATATATCCATCATTTTATTATAAAATACTTCGTTTACTCATGTATAACTGAATTAAGACCACCTTAGATGCAATGTATGGCATAATTGGAATACCTAGAAAAAAGATATCCAAGAAATATCTCCAGTAACACCCTATTAATTTAATATTTTCAAAGTATTTTGAAATTAAGGTCTTTGGATAAATTCTTAAAACCCATTCCTTTGAGGGAGGTTACTAGAGCATGGTTGTATTTATGCTTTACTTTATGCTTTCATTTTACTATTTGAATTTTAACAATGAGTATTTTATTACTATCAATATGCATTTCAATATTTGGGGGGAAAATACCTGAGAGTGATGACCTTACCTGAAAAGTGATGGGCTGATATATTAATTGATTGGTTGATTCATGCATTCATTAGTTTCACCAAAATGAATCTTCTTGGATCTAGAAAATGTGAAGAATGGCTGTTAATATCTTTGCTTTCAATTAATAACAGTAAATTTATTTGTGGGAATCAGTTAATTATTTAATAACATTGTGAAGTTGACTAAGATGAAATGTGTTGAGTCTCCTGTGTTGTGTAAAACACTCATTTCCAGAACTGCTTCTCCTTACACACTTGACCACTCACTGATAATGGAACATTCACCATGCCACAACACTTCATGTTCTGGTTTCCTTGTTGCCTTTTTCTTGTGACCAGTATAAACATGTAAAACACAGAGAACCTCTGCTAACTGTCAGCAGGAAGGCAAGCATCACTTTCATACTGAAGTACTGCTTAAAAGACTAACATTTTTCTTCCTTTTGCTCATCTCTGGTGATCTTTAGTTCAGGACCATTTGAAAGAGTTCGTTAAGTAGTTTTGTTTTTATTGTTGTTGCTGTTTTATGCCAGTCTGTTTATTAGCAGTTTAGGAGAAGACTTGCATGACCAATTTGTTTTACAATGTCTACTTCAATGTTTACAAGTAGTTCTAATTTGGTGAAACCATTTTCGTACTTAAATTTGAGATCTTTTGAACATTGGCTTAACTTTTTTTACTTATCAGACTATATAGTTTAATACTAATTATCAAATCACTATTGCCATGTTATAGAGATGCATCACACTATGATTTTTTAAACACAGGATAAAAATCTTTTATTATTTCACATCAATGAATCAATTTTAGGTTTCTGGCTTGCATTTCCAGGACAGTGCAGCAGAGATAAAACTTAGTCTTCATGAGAGTATATGTTTTGTGCCTCAACTCTACCTACTTGCTTTGTAGCTCTGGGAGGCTTTTGAATGACTTTGAAATACTGTTCTATATAGAGAGCATTTGTAATAATAAATTCCTTTCTTATGAATTTAATACTTACAAAATATTTGAAATAGATCATGTTCTTAAAATGGTAGCTATGTTGAATAAAAATAAAGAAATAACAACAAATCATTGACAAAAGGATCAATTATGTGATCCTTCAGTACTTATATATTTCATCTATCCTAAACCTATTGCTCTACATCTCTATAAAAGGAAAAAAAAGACTTAAGAGGACAACCTAGGGCTTTGCATTTACAAATGTGATTTTCTGTTAAAAGAAATGTGATGTTATAAAATGTTCTGAAATGATTTGTATAGAGATTGTAAAACTCAGACCATGTCTTTAGCTGCTGATCAATAAGTGGCAGGGGCATATCTGCACAGTTACGTATTCCTGGAGTAACTATAATATTGCAGGTCTGCTCTCATCCATCAAAGTATAAAAGCAAAAAATTCATTGGCTTTTCTGCAAAAACTCAAAGAATGCATTTTTCAATGTGAAGAATTGTAAAAAATAATTTGTTAATTAGTATATTTTTCTTTTCTTTTTTCATCCATTCATCCATATAAAATTTAATATATTTAGAATTAACGGAATATTTCAAAATATTTTGGGGTGAATTATATGCAGACACTGGTCTGGAAGCTGTGTGGATGAATCATGAACAAATCCTTACATATGCTTTCATAATATGCTATGAAAAATCCTTAGAATGACACCTGGAGTATAAGGGACAATGTTTATATTTTACTTTTATGGCAAGGATTCACTTACTCACTTTGTACTGCCTGAATATATAACACAGAGGTTAGCAATGAAAATTTAATAAGCAGGCATTTATTTTAATTATTAATTAAATAGCAATAATGTAATAGAAATTTCCAATTTTTAAGATAAACCACAAATCACCAAAATTAAATTTCTTTACATAATTTAAATTAGTATTCTGTGTACTGAAACTTTGGGCAGTGAGGAGAGCTCCCCAGCCCCTACATGTTTTGCTGGCTTCACATCCACTAGGTGCCATTATTCAACCACTCTGCACTTTGGGTAACAATTGTCAATTCTGGTAAAACAAAAGGGACTGATTTTTTCAATGCAATGAATAAAAATACATTAGTTTCATTGTTTGAGTACCTTATCTATATATATTTTATATATTAATTTTATTAAAAACAGTAGTGTAGGAGAAAAGTGGAGGGAGGTGATGGAGAAGAAGAAAATCATAGCATCAAACACTCACAAGATAATATTGTATTTTCTTACACTGATAGACAAGTCAGGACTTCTGATGTGGATCCAATCATGTTTCTGGTGCAGGTAAGAATGAGGGAGCAACTTCATCTGAGATGACTAAGACTGTGGCAGGAATCATTCTGTTTTATAACAAGGGCATCTGTGTTTAGTTTTAGTTTAAAATATAGGGACGCAATGGCACTAGAGAAAACCCTTGGGAAAATGGACCTTGGCATGAAAAAATAGCCACTGCCAAGGGATAATTTCAAATAGATAATTGGCTCCAGATGGCTCTAGAAAAGCAGTGGCCTTTCCACTGATCTTAGAAATGCTGCTTGCATTTCTGTCATTGACTTCTAGTTTAATCCAACTGTTTTCAGACAACACCGTCATTATTTTAACAGCTGAAATATGTCAATTTTTGGCCCAGTATATGGACTATTTTGATACTTGCTCAGAATGTACTTGAAAATAATGTGTATTATATCACCAGGGATGATAATCTATGTATGATAATGAGGACAAGTTAGCAAATTTTGCTACTGAAGTGTTGTTTAAACTGACCAGATTGTATTACCATCCCCAGCTAAAAATTTGGCATTTTGAAATTTTTTCTTTGGGTTATCTAATATTATGCAGTGTGTTTTGAAGCTATGTCATAAAGGCATAAGCATTTGGAATTTTTATATCTTCCTATTATTTTGACGTCCTTATGATGAAAAATCCCTTTTACATTGAGCCATACTTCCTGCCCTTAGTCTATATTGTTTCACTAGAATTCAGCCATATAGCTACAGAAACTCTCTTTTGGTTTGTGTTGCATCATATATTGTTCCATCATCTTTAAAATTTTATTTTCAATGTATATTTCTCCATTTATTTTAAATATTATTTCTTATCAAGAGCATACAGTTAGGTATTTTAATCTTTTAAAATCCACTCCAACAAACTTTGTAATAAAATTAGGTTCTTTTGTTTATTTATATTTAATGTAAATAGTTGTACATTTTGAGTTTCTGTCTACTATCATGCTTTTGGTTTGCTATTTTTCCCAACTTTTCTTTATCCAATTTGTCTTCTATTGGATTGATAAAATATATTTATACTTTTTTACTATCTAGATTTTCAGTCATAAAATCTTATTTCATGTTTTTAGATATTACCCTAGAAATCTCAATATCCATCTTCAAGTTATTACATTATACCTGAAATTACTATTTTCTCAACTACTTGAACCCACAATGTTCAATGTTCTTCATTCCTAGCCCAACCAGTATATCCACCTGAGATAGTTTTCCTTCAGCCTGGAAACAATCTAGTAAAATTTCATGTATCATCAGATTGATGGTCTTGAAATTTCTCTGCTTTAGTTTGTAGTTTTATATACTTACTAAAATTTGTTCTCCTGTGTAATACATTCAGAAGTATTCATCATTTTGACTTCTGACATTGATTAACATGAGTGATACTCAAACTTACTCAAAACTGAATCATAGAGTTTGTTCTCTTTTGTAGTTGACTTCTTTTGATCACCGTATGTCTATCAGGTTATGTGTTGTAAAAGTATGGGGCCTTTTTAAATTGCTAGGAGTATTTGACTATTTGAATTGTTTATGTTTTACATACTCATTGCCCTAATAATTAATATTTTGTCTGTTACCAGATTTTGGCTATGACAAAAATTTTATTTTCTTTAAAATTGCTATATTGAGGGCCTAGACACTCATTTTTCTTGAAGGTGTGGAAGATAAATTGATGGATGAAAAATAGGTGCATGCTTTTTCAGGTATATACTGACATGTCAGTTTTCAAAGTCAATGAACCATTTTCCATTCCTACCATTAATATATGAGAATTCCATATTTAGACTCAAAATTCTTTAAACCTGGACAGACCTAGAGGATAAGTAATGTTCTTTCACAATGGATAAAACCTTCATTTCTAAGATAAGCAATTATGTTTAGTATCTTCTCAAGTGCTTACTGAGCAATTAGATATCCACTTGTGTGAAATGCCTCTTCAATACTATATCCATTTTAGTATTGGAATTGTTGTAAGAGCAATTCATGTATTGAATATGAATGTGTTGTCAGATATGTGCTTATAATGATTCATGACCAATATTTTACTCACATTTTATCTAGATTAATGATATCCTTTAGTGAACAAAAAGGATTTTAATTATCTCCAATTTCATTTCTTTTTCTTTATGTGCAGTGCCTTTATAATGATAATAAAGATTTCGTTGTCTACATCAAATCAAGAAGGCACTCTCCTATATTTTTTTTCCAGAAAGTTTATTGCTTGTTAGTTTTTACTACATTTACTGAAGAGTAAAAATTGTTTACCTATCAACAATCTTGTATTGCTGTTTAGGAATTTTGAGAAATATTGGTAATGGTTATTATTTTAAAACATAGGTATCAATGTTTTCCTGTACATTTTATTGAAAAGTCCTTTCATTTGTCCTTTTAATGGCCTTGATGACTTGTTAAAAACAAGGCACTGTATACTTTTGTGTATATACACTTTTTAAAAAAAAATATTTATTTATTTTTTTATTTTTTTATTGTGGGTAAAAATCAAAATTTTCACAATACATACCAACATTTGCAAAATGATATATAAATATAGATGCATATATGTGTATTTGCTTACAAAAATGTTATTTATATATATATGTAAATATATTTCAAGAGGTGCTTAGATTACCCAAAATATTACATGGAACCCGCTGGGATTCCCATGTTGCCCACCTCCCACACCTCCCACCACATCCGACACAGGAGGTGGAGTGGACATCACCATCCCAGTCCCCTCAGGATTGGGGGAAGAACTATGGACTAGAGTGGACTTGATGGTATTCTGTTGTTCACATATGGTGATTCTAGCAATGGAAGAAATTATAACAATGAGGTGGAGCCAGTGCCCACTTGACACTTTTGGGGCAGGGAGGGGATGAGCAGTTGAAATACAGGGGTTTCTTTGGGATTTGGAGGTTGTCCTGAGTACCGTTGTGGCAAAGGATGTAGACCATTTTAAATCAGCACACACCACTCAGAACTGTGTGGGAGAGAGTGTGGTCTACAGTGTGAACTGTGGTCTATGGTTGGTGGCAAGGCCCCAGGATGTGTAAGTTCATTGAGGGTGGTGGGCCACACTTGTGGGAGATGTTTATATACACTTTTGTCTGTTCTATTTGTCTGTTTATCAGGCTTTCCACTGCTATTACATAGCCTTAATGAGTGTAGCTCTCTAGAAAGCTTGAAATCTAGTCATGTGTTCCCCTACAATATTTTTTTTTCAAAAATTGATAGCTAGAAAATATACTTGTTAAAATTTCTTTATTTAAGCAGCTCTGAAAATTGTAATACACTAATTGAATATTCCCCAGTTCCTTGTTCATGCACTCGTAATAAATCACCTTCTCACTGAGAGACACATTGATCCTTTGTGATGCTGGATTGCTAGGGCCCTTCTATTGGAGATAATTGAACTTACAGTAACAAATATTGAGCTAGTCAAGAGCTTTGCTGCTCTGGGCATGCAGCCCCCAGAGCAGCTCTGATCCGAGTTTCTTCAACAGCAGGGCTTCTCTGGATCTGTTGGCTCCAAGGCTAGCAGCTGCCAAAGGATTTCCTAGGGGAATTGAGGCTGGAGGTTCTGAGCAGGTTTCTGTCATGGGCAGACACAGGCGTTTTGCGTAATGGTAATTTTGTGGAGCTGAGTTTTTCCTGTGCTAAGTGTGTGAAATTCTGTCTATCGATCTGTGTTTATGTCCACTTTCTCAGTCTACTCATTCCCAGGAGCTCATAAATATGGACTTGATGGGTTCTAGTCCCATTATCCATGAGCTCAGATTTGGGGTTTACCTGTTGAATTTGTAATTGCATTTTTGCTTTTGAGTTGGGAAACCTATTGATTTGAGGAACTCCTGTCTTGATGTTTTGTCTTTGTGATTTTTGTTGGTGTTGTCTAGCCATTGGAAACTCTCATAATGTGCCAGGTATATCTCCTTTGGGTTGTATATTGGAAAATTAGAAGTACCCCCTTAAGAAAAGGAAAATTAATTTCTATTGTTACACTGCTCACCACAGTATAAGCTGAATGACAATGAAAAGTAACCTGAAAATGAGTCTTTAGATTTCAATAGTATCTTGCAATTGGACTTGCTCTGTTAAAGAAATCACAGATGGAATTAGTTTACCTGCTGGAGAAGTGGATAAACTTAGCAACATTAATGTTCTCTGTTCTGTTTCCATGTTGATTGTAATTGGATCTGGATTGCCACACTAATAAAACTTGATGCTGTTAAAGTTTAGTAACTTTGGTACTGAATGACTTTGCAATGGCAGATACAAGCCATTATATATCTTATCATAACTTGCAAAATTGTTTGCGAGAGAGTGTAAACTACAATGTAAACTATAATCTATGTTTAGTGGCAATGTTCCAAAATGTGCTCATCAATTGTAACAAATGTACCACACTAATGAGGGATGTTGTTAATGTGAGAGAATGTGGGATGTGTTGGGAGCAGGGCTTATGGAAAGCCCCTATGTTTTAATGTAACATTCATGTAATCTAAATATCTTTTTTTTAAATAAAAAATATATTTAAAAAATAGGTGAATTTATGTGTGGAAAGGGGAGAGGGATATAAGGTCCCTGTACTATCTGCATGATTTTTCTGTGAACCTGCAACCACTTAAAAAAAATAAGCAAATAAATAAAAATCCATAAATGCTGAAAAAATAAGTTTAGTAACTTTTGAACTGGAAAACTCTATAAAAGATAAAGAAGAAAAATTAGTAAAAATGCTAGCTACTTTTGTAAGCTTGAAATTAAATCATGACAGCTCTGATAGCAACCTGCCTCCCCTGCCAACTTGCCTCCAAAAAGCTGTTTCAGAAATGTGTCCTTATAAATATTTAATAATATATGTCTTTAAAATATGGTTAAATCAGCACACACCACTCAGAACTGAGTGGGAGAGAGTGTGGTCTACAGTGTGAACTGTGGTCTATGGTTGGTGGCAAGGCTCCAGGATGTGTAAGTTCATTGAGGGTGGTGGACCACACTGTGGGAGATGTTTGTGTGGGATGTGGTGAGGTGGGCAACATGTGAATCCCAGTGGGTTCAGTGTAATATTTTGGGTAATCTAAGCACCTCTTAAAATATATGTATATATATATATATATAAATAACATTTTTGTAAGCAAATACACATATATGCATATATATTTATATATCATTTTGCAAATGTTTGTATGTATTGTGAGAATTTTGATTTTTACCCATAATAATAAAATAATAATAATAATAATAAATTAAAGACCCATATGAGCAATCGATGTCCTAGTATTGCATCCTACAAGGTGTTTGAAATGAAGAGAAGTTGTGTTTTCATATAACCAAATTGAATCATTATTTTGACATTTGTTTAATTTTGGCATTAATTCTGTGCCGTTAGAGGTTTGCTTGGAGACAGTTTCCAAAATCATTTTGGTAATTTAAGTATGTAAGGCACATAGAATGTAGGTATTTTTCATTAAGAAAAAAAGAAAGTAATTTTGTCCTAATTTAAAATGAATGGCTATTAAGCAGGGAAAATGTGGGTCAAAACCTGAATGAATATGGAAAGTGTGGTAGGTTCACAATAAAGGAACTTTTGTGGTCAAATTTGGGTAAGATTTGATGGGACTACTATAAAGTTTTAAATGCCTTAGTATCAAATAATATACTGAAAAGAAAGTAAAATTTGATTCTTTCTGTTAAAGTGACAAAGTTTCTTAAATCACTAGTTTGTTTTTGTAGAAGGTTATAAAGAGACTTTTTCCTCAATAATTGTTATACAAAGCAGAAAGTCTGTTTTTATTAAAACAGCTTCTTGTATTTTAGCTTTGCCATGCCCTTTGTTTAAGTAAAACTAGTCTTCTCACTTTTAAAAGAACATAATGTTCAAACAACAACTTTTAACATTTTGCTTTCTCAAAAAAGTAAAATCCTGAAAAGTATAATTTTATTTCACACAACTGATAAAGATTTATTCTTCCTCCTTGTAAAAAATGAAGTAGCAAATATAGTTAAGTTCATTTTATGTTATAAATTGCATGAACAGAGTATAAAAGGTGTATAAAAATTAAAATAGATAGACTTCTGTGTTGTGAAACTCTCTTGTGCATTTAAACCAGGGCTCCAGTATCATGCATGATATCTCCCCATTTGAGTTGTTGGCTAGATTGGTCATTATGACCCATAAAACAAAATAAAAGATATCTGCCACATCTCCTGGTAATGTTCCTGAAGTAAATGGAAATATGTTCCTGTTTCAGACTGTTGCAGCTCTGCTACCTGGTGATGGCTTGATATCACTAAATCTATGATAGAATTTGCCACAAGATGACTCTGTTTCATAATTTCAGAGGGTGCTATGGACTAAGCTTGTAAATGCTGGAGACTACCTTCATTTGATCTCAAGAAATAATGGTACTGCAGTCTGCTGGCTGTATGAAGGGTATGCCAAGTGGAACAATAATTATCCAGAGTAATGTGAGTAGAACTTAGACAGAATTGGCATTGCAGCCTGCCCATGAAGGGATAGCATGTATGCTATTGCAAACCTGGAGCTTAGATATTAACTGCAGCTCAAAGAGAAACTTGTGCATTGATTAGTATAAAATGCTGTCCCTACATATTTGATAAATGTGGTAATTTCTACTGTCTACTGGATCATATGCAGAGGAATATTGAACATGTTAAAAGTCTTAGCAAACTTGACTCATTTCTTAAGAAGTTGATGAAGTCGCTTGTGAGATAAAAGAATGACTCTCTTAAGTCCTGTCTTTATTTTGCTTGTCATATGCTTGTCTTGTTCCCTCTATTGACTTTTTGTTTTTTTGTCTAAAGCATACGCAAAAATGATATGAAATTTCTACATGCCGATGAGCAGGAAATAACTGGAGAACTATAGAAAATGATATCTTCACCCATTTTCTTAAAATGAAGACTACTTATGAACCATATCTTCTTAAGGCTAAGAAGAATATAAACACAAGGGGGTCTTTGATAGCTAGAAAGTATACTTATTAAAATTTCTGCATTTTAGGAGCTATGAAAATTCTAATACACTAATTTAGCTGTTTTTCTGTTAGTCTAGTTTTAGAAGTTTACTCTTTGCCCTTAGTTCCCTGAAGGATATTATTCAGAAGTTCTCCTTACAGGAATTAGATAACATCTCAAAGCAAAATCAGAAAATCTGTAGCTTTCCTCAGAGGAAAAGTAAAGCTTGATATTCTTGAGTGGCCAGTTGAGAATGGAGTCATGAAGACTTTGAACATAGGCAAATTGAAAGACTTCCAGGAAAAGTAACAGAACTTATAGGAATGAAAGATGTGATGGATAAGATAAAAAATGCATTAGAGGCACAAAACAATAGATTTGTATTGTTTGAAGACAAAATTAGTGATTTCAAAGACAGAACATCTGAACTGGAAAACACAGGAGAACAGAAAGAGAAAAAAAAATGGAACAGAGTCTCAGGGAATTGAAAGACAATGTGAAATGCACAAACATCCGTATTATTGGTGTCCCAGAAGGACAAGAGAATGGAAAAAGGGCAGAAAGACTATTTAAGGAAATAATGACCTTAAGAATAATGACCTTAAGAAAGGCATAAATATTAATATCCAAGAAGGAAAACACACCCCAAACAGAATAAATCCGAATAGAACCAACCCAAAACACTTACTAGTCAGAATGACAAACCCCAGAGATAAAGAGAAGATTCTGAAAGCAGCAAGAGAAAAGCAAAGCATCATATACAAGGGAAACTCCATCCGATTAAGTGCTGACCTCTCATCAAGAACCATGGAAGTGAGAAGATAGTGGTATGATGTATTTAATGTACTTAAAGTGAAAAATTGCCAGCTGTGAATTCTTTATCTGGCAAAGCTGTCCTTCAAAATGAGTGTAAGTTCAAAGTTTTCACAGACAAACAAAAACTCATTGAATATATTAACCAAAAACCAGAATTACAAGAGATAAAAAGGGGGTGCTGCAGCTTGAAAAGAAAAAAGAATGGAGAGCGATTTGAAGAGGGTAGAAATGAAGATTATTAGGAAAGGTAAACTAAAGGGTAAGAAGACAGAGAAAAGAATGATATAACAATAGAGGGCCAAAGGACAAGATGGATGAAGTAAGTAATGTCTTTACATTAATAACATTGAATGTTAATGGTTTGAACTCACCAATCAAATGACATGGAGTAATAGAATCAATAAAATTATAACCATCTCTACTTGCCTACAAGAGACACACCTCAGACATAAGGACACAGTGTAGTTAAAAGTGAAAGGGTGGAAAAAAGATATTACATGCAAATAGTAACCAATAAAGGGTTGGGTTTAGCAATACTAATACTGGACAAAAATAGATTTCAAATGCAAAACTGTTATAAAGGATTAAGAAGGTCATTATATATAACTGAAAGAAAGAATTTACCAAGAAACAACTACACTAAATATGTATGCACCTAACCTGAGTGCTCCCAGATACACAAGGCACACATTGGAAAAAAAACAGAAAAAGAACAGCAAAGTAATCTCAAACCAAGTTGAAGGAAAGAAACAGTAAAGATCAGAGCAGAAATAAATGAAATTGAGAACAACAACAAAAAAAGGAAAGAATCAATAAAACCAAAAGTTGATTTGTTGAGAAGAGCAACAAAATCTACAAAGCCTTAGCTAGACTGACAAAGGAAAAAAGAGAGAAGATGCAAATAAATAAACTCAGAAATGAGATCGGGACATTACCACTGACCCTGCAAAAAATATGAGAGATTAAACAACCAGGACAAAAAATGAGACACTGTAGAGTAGGTGGAAGATTTCCTAAAAACACAGGAACCACCTCCAATGAACCTAGAAGATATAGAAGACATCAACAAACCAATCACAAGTGAAGAGACTGAAACAGTCATCAAAACCTCCCAAAGATGAAAAGCCTGGGACTAGATGGCTTCACAGGTGAATGTTAACAATCATTCAAAAATTATCTATTATCAATCTTCTTGAGCCTCCTCCAAAAAATTGAACAAAATTGCTACCAAATTCATTCTATGAAGCCAACATCACCTTAATACCCAAACCAAATAAAGATAGTACAAAAATAGAAAAATACAGACCAATATCTCTAGTGCATATGGATGCAAAAATCCTCAACAAAATAATCACAGAATTCAAAAGCACATTACAAGAATTATAGACCACAATCAAGTGGGATTTATGACATGTATTCAAGGGTGGTTCAACATGAGGAAATAAATTAGTGTAATAAACCACACTGATAAATTTTACATCTTAATTGATATACAAAAGACATTGGACAAAATACAGCACCCTATAATGAAAAAAGTTACAAAAGATATGAATAGAAGGAAGCTTTCTGAATATGGTAAATGCATATATGAAAAGTCTACAGCTAGCATTGCACTCAAATATTTAGGAATATCCTTAACCAAGAACCTAAAGGACCTGTATTCAGAAAACTATAAAACAGTGCTAAAAGTAACCAAAAAGACATAAATAAATGGAAGTACATTCTGTGTCATAGGGATTGGAAGAGTATATATCGTTAAGATGTCAATTCTGTCTAAACTGATTTACAGATTTAATGCAATCCCAATTAAAATCCCAACAACACTTTTTGCAGAAATGGAAAAACCATTTATCCAAATTATTTGGTAGGTTAAGGAGCCCTGAATAGCAAAAAAGTTCTTTAAAAAGAAGAATGAAGTTGGAAGACTCTCACTTCTGGACTTTAAGGCATATTACTTAGCTACAGTAGCAAAAACAACATGGCACTGGCAAAAAGACAGATACATGGACCAATGGAACCAATTCAAGAACTCAGAATTAGTTCAGATCTACAGTCAAGTGATTTTTGACAAGGTGTTCAAGACTTCCATCTGGACCAGACTATCTTTTCAACAAATGGTGTTGGGAGAACTGGATATCCTTATCCAATAGAAAGAAAGGGGACCCTTATCTCACATCTTATACAAAAATTAACTCAAAATGGATCAAGGACTTAAATATAAAAGTGACAATCTTAAAACTCCTAGAAGAAAATGTAGGAAAACATCCTCAAGATTTTCTGGTAGGTGGTAGTTTCTTACACTTTGCACCCAAAGTATGGGTAATGAAGAAAAAATAGATAAAATGGGACCTCTTCCAAATTAAATAATTTTTCACCTTAAAAGAATTTGTCAAAAGAATAAAAAAATAGCCAACTCAATGGGAGAAAATATTTAACAAAAACATATCTGATAAGTTTTTAATAGCCATGATACAAAAAGTTATCTTAGAACTCAATAATAAAAAGACAAACTACCCGTTAAAAATCAGAAAAACATTTGAAAAGACAATTGTCCGAAGAAGAAATACAAATGATGAAGAAACACATGCAAAAATGTTCAACGTCACTAGGGATTAATGAAATGTAAATCAAAACTACAATGATATATCATTTTAGTCCGATTAGACTGGCTTCTATAAAAAGCTAGAAAACTATAAATGTTGGAGAGAATGTGGAGAGTTAGGAAAGCTTATTTACTGTTGGTGAGAATCTAGAATGGTACAGCTACTGTGGAGTACTGTTTGGCAGTTCCTAAGGAAGTTGAATATAGAGTTCCCTTGTGACCTGGCAATACCACTGCTAGGTATATACCCAGAAGAACTGAGAACAGTAATACATATAGACATCTGCACACTGATGTTCATAATAGCATTATTCACTGTTGCCAAAGTTTCAAAACAACCCAGGTGTCCATCAAACTATGAATGGATAAACAAATTGTGGTGTATACACAGGATGGAATATTTTGTAGTGGTAAGAGGAAATGAAGTTATGAAGCATATGGCAACATGTCTGAACCTGGAGGACATTAGGCTGAGTGAAGCAAGCCAGACATAAAAGGACAAATGCTGTTTGTGCTATTATGAACTAAATATATTGTGTAAACTCATGGAGTTATTAATTAGAATATAATTAATTATAAACTCATGGAGTTATTAATTAGAATATAATTAATTATATATTATTATATTATATTATATTATATTATATTATATTATATTAATTAAATATAATATAGGTCACCAGAAAATAGAAGTAGGGTAGAGAATGGAAGACTGAGGGTTAATCTGTGCAGACTTGGTAATAAGGTTGTTTGTAAATCTTTGGACACGAAGGGAAATGGTTAAAACATATCACGGTGTTTGTAACTAGCAGAGCTAATATATGGGTATGAGAGTGGTTGAAAGGGCAAGGCTAAGGTCATGCATAGTACTAGAAGAAAAGATAAAAACTGTAATGGGGGACTGAATTAGATAGTAAAACCTCATGTAAACACATATATGGGTGATATTGTATATATAAGAAAGTCTTTACAAAATATAAACAAATATACTAGAGAGAAGGAAAAGGAAGAGCAGCTATGTATGGCAGGGGAAGCATAGAGAGATTGAGAGGTGATGAGTTTCATTTGTTTGTTTTCAGTTTATTATTATCATTGGAATAATGAAAGTGCTCTAAGAATTATTGAAGTGATGAATGCACAAATATGTGATTACACTGAATACCACTGATTATACATTTTGGATGGATTTATGCTTTATTAATATATATCAATAAAATTGATTCATTTAAAAAAAGACATAGATAGAATGGATTAAAATATGGGCTATCTATTTGTCGTCTACAAAAAAAAAAACTCACTTTAGATGCAAGGACACAATCTGGCTGAAAATGAAATGTTGGAAAATGTTATTCCATACAAATAGTAATAAAAAAAAGAGCTGTTGTAGTGATACTAATATTGGATAAAATAGATTTAAAATACAAAGCCATTATAAAAGATGAAGAAGGTCACTATATATTAATAAAAGAGACATTTCATCAAGGAGAAATAACAATAATAAATATTTATTCACCTAAGTTCGGTGCCCCCAAACCATCTTTGATTTGTATTTACATGAAACACACACTGGGAAAACTGAAGGGAGAAATAGATGTCTGCACAATAATAGTTGGAGTCTTCAACATAGCACTCTCAGCATTAGATAGAACATCAACATAGCACTCTCAGCATTAGATAGAACATCAGGAGATGATAAATAAAGACAGCTTGAACATTATGACAAATGAACTAGTTATAACACATTTATAGGGCATTGCATCACAAAATAGCAGTATACACACTCTTCTCAAGTGCTCATGGGTCTTTTTCTAGGATAGACCATATGCTGGGAAATATCAGATCTGGGTGAATTTAAAAACACTGAAATTATAAAAAGCACATTCTCTGATCATAATGGAATAATGTTGGAAATAACAAACATGTGAAAAAAAGGAAAATTCAAAAATACATGTTGATTAAACATACAATCTTAAATAATCAGTGGGTCAAAGTAGAGATTGCAAGAGAAATCAATAAATACCTCAAATCAAGTGAAAACAATAACACAACATATCAAAACTTATAGGATACAGCAAAGGGATTGCTGAGAGGGAAATGATTGCCTTCAATGATTATATTAAAAAAGAAAACAAAACTCAAAGACCTATCTGTATACCTAAAAGAACTGAATAAGAACAGCAAACCAATTCCAAAGAAAGCAGAGGGAAAGAAATAATAAAGATTAGAGTAGAAATTAACAAAATGGAGAATGAATAAGCAATAGAGATAATAAAAAAAAAACTCAAAGTTGGTTCTTTGAAAATATTAATAAAATTGACAAACACTTAGCTAGACTAACAAAGAAAAAAGAGATGAGATACAAATAAATGAAAATAGAAATGAGAATGGGGACATTACCACTGACACAGCAGAAATAAAAGAGATCATAAAAGGATACTATGAATAACTGTATGCCAACAAATTAGACAATGCTGATGAAATGGATAAATTCCTAAAAACGCATAAATAACCCACACTGACCTTGAAGAAATATGTCCTCAACAAAACAATTACAACTAAAGAAATTAGAACAGACATCAAAAGCTTTCCCAAAATGAAAAGTACATAACCAGATAGCTTCACAGTTGAATTCTACCAATCATTTAGAGAAGATTTAATATCAGTCTTGCTCAAATTCTTCAAAATAATTGAACAGGAGTGAATGCTACCAAACTCATTCCATTATGGCAAAATCACCCTAACACCAAAGCCAAATAAAGATATTATGAAAAAAGAAAATTACACAACAATTTTTCTAGTGAATATAGATACAAAAATCCTCAGCAAAATACTTGCTAACCAAACCCAAAAACACATTTTAAAAACTAAGCACCTCAATCAAATGGGTTTTACACCAGATATGTAAGTGTAGTTCAACATAAGAAAATCAGTCAGTGTAATACACCACATTAATAAATTGAAGAAGAAAACACGTGCTCATCTGTCAACACAAACAGAATTTTTGATAAACACATTCTGAAAGATAGGAATAGAAGGAAACTTTCTCAATATTATAAGTTGCATGTATGAAAAATCCACAGCTAATATTTTTATCAATGGTGAAGTGAAAGACTGAAAACTTTCCAGCTGAGATTGAGAAAAAGACAAGGAAGACCACTCTCTCTGCTCTTAGTCAATAGTGTGCTAGACATTCTACCTAGAGCAGTTAGGCAAGAAAAAGAAATAAAAGGCACTAAAATTGGAATGGAAGAAGTAAAGATTTTGCTATTCGCTGATGATGTGTTCCTATACTAAGAAAATCTCAAAAATCCACAACAAAACTTCTGTAACTTTTAAGAAATTTTCGCAAACTGGCAGGATACAAGATTAATATGTAAAAATCAATAGCATTTCTATACAGTACTAATGAGCAATCTGATGAGGAAGTCAGGAAAAATTTCAATTTATAAAAGTGAGACCTTGAAAAAAAGGGGAAAAGGTAAAGAGAAATGAGTTCATGTGGCTAAGAGACTTCAAAGAGAGTCCGGAGGTCATCCCAGAGGTAACGCTTACGCACACCTCCATAGGATCTCATAGAACACCAAAGTGCATATCACCCCACACAAAGGGGCTCCTGAGGGCTCTGGAGACACCCAGGTCCTATATAAGGGGGAAAGCCCCAGAGATTGATGCCTTATCAGTGGACTCTACTTTGGAATCTGTGCTCCTGAGAGTGACAGAGTTGGACTCAAATAAGTCCTCCCTGCACATGGTCCATCAGTCACTTCTATTCAAACCTATATGTGATGCTGGAGTTTTTTTATTTACTTCCAGAGACTGGAGCCTCTGGCCTACCTATGTGCCAGCTGTACCTGGAATCTTGGTTGAGCTGCAACTCCTACCCTACAGCTCAGTCGACTCATCCAAGTCACCTGGTGAGGAGACAACGATGGGCAATGGCCATCCCAGGGAATGGAGAGGGCCTGCATCTGCAGGCAGGATCATCCCACCCACCATATCCATGGGATATAAGCCCTCTCTCACTTGGAGGTGGAATGGACATCACCATCCCAGTCCCCTCAGGATTGGGGGAAGAACTATGGACTAGAATGGACTTGATGGTATTCTGTTGTTCACATATGGTGATTCTAGCAATGGAAGAACTTATAACAATGAGGTGGATCCAGTGGCCACTAGACACTTTTGGGGCAGGGAGGGGATGAGCAGTTGAAATACAGGGGCTTCTTTGGGATTTGGAGGTTGTCCTGAGTACCTTTGTGGCAATGGATGTAGGCCATTTTACATCAGCATATACTATGTAGAACTGTGTGGGAGAGAGTGTGGTCTACGATGTGAACTGTGGTCTAGGCTTGGTGGCAAAGCCCCAGGATGTGTATATCCATTGCGGGTGATGTGTCACATTGATATAGGATGTTTGTATGGGATGTTGGGGGAGGTGTGGGAGGTGGGGAACATGGGAATCCCTGTAATTTCTGTGTAATATTTAGGTAATCTAAGCACCTTTAATATATATAAATAACTTTTTTTAAGCAAATGCACACATATGCATATATATTTATATATCATTTTACAAATATTGGTATGTATTGTGAAAAATTTGATTTTTACTCACAATAAAAAATAAAAAAAATTAGCAAATGTAAACACACACAAAAAAATGCATTTTTGAAGGTATCATAAATTCCGGTCTGCTTTTACTCTTAAAAAAAAAAATTAGTCTCCCACTTATTTTCATTTGCTTTCAAACAAGATATAATACTAATCTAATCAATATTTATGAATAAATATTATAAATTAATTCATGCATGTGAATTTTCATGCCTTTAATATATGCATATATATACATATTGAAATTATCTAATAAGATATTTAATGAAAACAAAATTTATGAAAATGTTTTGATTTCTCCAATTATGTGGTCATGTCAATTGATGATTCTCTCTTTTCTTTTAGAGGGTGTAAAGGATGCAGCAGTCTAAATCCAGAGAAAGAGAATATATTCTATTTATACTTTCCTTGTTTCTGTGGCTATCATTAGAATATATTTATGGATATAAATTGCCAAAAACTCTCCTTACTGTTTTATATTACTTGTAGTGGTTTAAGCAAAAGCTGTTTTTATATAAATAGAATTATTTTCCTCTAATCCTCTCTTGGGTTTTATTCTATGTGTGTATAAATTTTTCATGTTATCTACCTTCTTTATGCTATTTAAAATCTATCTTTTTAAAGAAGAGATTATATATCAGTTTATCCATTCAATGAGCATGTCTGGAGAGGCATTATGTTAGGCACTATAGAAATCTCAAGAGAATGTGTGACCCCTGCTATCATGGAACTTGATGTCTATTGTAGTTAGAATTTTGGTAAACCTGGGTTGCAGCCTTTAAGATATTGCTAATTCAAACCCAAAATCTTCATTATTTAAGTATTAGCTCATGCCTCACAAATTGAGGTTATAAATTGAATCCTATCTATATTTCAGATCAGTGACCTTGACAGGCTCAGTGATGCCAAGTCCAATTGTATACAAGGCAAAGAGACAAGAATTTGTTTGGGAATAGCCTAGGTTTTTGTTTGCTTGTTTGTTTTTATTTGTTTGTTTTCCTTCTACTATTAAAACAGATTAAAAAGTAGGTAATAAATTTTTTATAACCTAGAAATTAACTCATCTTAAAAAAAAAAAAAGTGAATAAAAGAATAAAATATATAGGAATAAACTTAGCCAAAGACATAACAGGCTTGTATTCAGAAAACTATAAAACATTGCTTAAATATGTAAGATGATCTAAGTAAATGATAAGATAGCCCATGTTCATGGGTTGGAAGACTAAATGTGATTCAGATGAAAATTCTACTCAAACTTATTACCTGATAAAAAATTCCAACAGCCTGGAAAATCCAATTATCAAACTGGAATATCCAATTATTAAATTTATCAAGATGAATAAAGGCCCCAAGTAGCCAAAAATATCTTAAAAAGGAAGAGCAAAATTGGAGGATTCTCATTTCGTGTCCTTAAAGCACATTATCTAGCTACAATGGTAACAACAGCATGGTACTGGCATAAAGATAGAAAAACTGACCAATGAAATTGAATTGATTGTTCAGAAATACACCCTCACATGTACGCTTTCTGATAAGGCTATCAAACCTTCTCAGCTGAGTCAGAACAGCCAATTCAACAAATAGTGTTGGGAAACCTGAATATCTATATCTAAAAGAAAGAAAGAGGACCCCTATCTCACACCTTATACAAAAATTAATTCAAAATTGCAAGGACTTAAATATAAAATGAAACCATAAAACTTCTAGAAGAAAATGTAAGGAAACAACTTCAAATCTTATAGGAGGTAGTGGTTTCTTGGACCTTAAACCCAAAGCATGAGCAATGAAAAAAAAAAAAAAAAAGATAAATAGAGCTTCCTCAATATTTAACACTTTGTGTTTCAAATGTTTCTGTTAAGAAGGTAAAAAGGCAGCCAATTCAATGGGAAAAAAAATCTTTGGAAACCACATATCTGACAAGGATTTGATTTCCGTGGTATATAAAGAGATAACACAACTTAATGACAAAAAACCAAGCAACCCAATATGAAAATGGGCAAAAAACATGAATAGACAATTTTCCAAAGAGGAAATACTAATGGCCTAAATGCACATGAGAAGATGCTTAACATCACTAACTATTAGGTTAATGCAGATCAAAACTACAATAAGATATCATTTCACACTTTACAGAATGGCCATTATTTTAAAAATACAGAAAGCTACAAGTCCTGGAGAGAACATGAGAAATAGGAACACTTCTTCACTGTTAGTTCAACTTCTGTGGAAGATGGTTTGGCGGTTCCTCAGGAAGCTAAATATAGAACTGCCATATGATCCAGAAATTCTGCTACTAGGAATATACCCAGAAGAACTGAAAGCAAGGATGCAAACAGATATTTGCACACCATTTATTAAAGTGGCATTATTCACAATTGTTAAACAATGGAAACAACTTATGTGCCCATAAAATGGATAAACAAAATGTGGTATATATCTATGAAGGAATATTATTCAACTGTAAGAAGAAATGAACTGGGGAAGCACATGACAACATGGAGGAAACTTGAGGACATTATGATGAGTGTAATAAGCCAGAAACAAAAGACCAAATACTGTATGGTCTCACAGATATGAACTACATTTGATGAGTAAACTTATGGATTTGGACCATGGAGTGTAGGTTGGTGGGAGATAAAATGTGGGTTGACATGGGGGAGATGATGTTGGATGTATGTAGAATGTTTAATAAGGTCAATTATCAATATACAATAATGGATGGAATTGATTTAACCATCTTATAAGAAGTGTAACAAACAATGCTGATTTATGAATGTGATTGTGGCTGAAAGGAGCAGTGTAAGGAAGTTAATTTTAGTTGGAGGATAATCCAGGGAGTGTAAAGCAGTAATTTTGGTGGTAGATGAAGATTGTGGTTAAAAACATAAATATAAGAATGTATTTATTTTATTCTTCTACAAGGTTAAGAATATGGTGATACATGGGAAAATATAACTAACAGAATTTATTATAGATTATAGTTAACAATAATGTAATTTTTTTTCAAAAGAAAAAAGGCACTATATCATATTAAAGATCAAATGATTATGGGGATTTGTTTATGAGATATGAATGTGATTAAGCAGTTTTCTTTTTTTCTTCTTCATTTTCTTCATTAACAAGGAGACCTTAATTGTGCCATTTAACCAATTTGTGCTAATATGTTTATCTTTCTGAACACTGGAGGAGCAATTGAGTTTCTTCTCAGGTTTAGATGAGATAAAAGTGCCTGGATAGGATTTTTTGGCATAATGCTTCCATAACTTCTTAAGCTGCCTTTTGTCTGTTGTTTTATTTATGGATTTGAAATAAAGATTGAAATAAAGAAATAAAAAAATAACTTATCAGGTTATTCTCAGTTGAATCTTTGTACCTTTAATCTACAGAGATTTTAAAAGATTTAAACCATTATATTCACTTCATACTCTAAAGTAAATCTAATGTCAGGTATAAAAGCATTCCCATTTCCAATATCTTGCTGTCTCAAAACTTGCTGTAGAAGAACATGTGGTTATATAGCTCTATCCCCCAGGACAGAAAAGGTGATTTACCTGGAAGTTAGAGACTGATTGTTCTCCACCATGATAGCATCCAGGGGAAAGTCTTATCTTCCTCTAAGTGATTCAAGTGGACACAGCAGTAGATTTCAGGGCTGAGAAGACTGAGACATCCTGCCTTATCTACTCTGAGACATGTTGAATGATTAGTTTAGGTTCCCAGCCTTCAAAAAAGCTTCATGCTCACCCCCTCATCCTTTCCAGCATGTTTCAGGGTTTTGTTTAAATATTTCTTTTACTTCTCAGTAAGAACCAGGCCCCATTTCATTCATTGTTAAAACCCACTGCCTTTTCTTCATTACAATGCATTATTGAATTGAAATACATTATTATTTGTGGTGACATGAAACATCAATTTTGAGAGAGCAAAACCATTCTTGAAACAACTTAGACACTCATGGTAGGGCGGGCACAGTATATTCCCCACATGCTATCTCAGACATACTGGAGGGTGAAGAAACAACTGAACAGGGCTACAAAGTCCCTTGGGATATGCTGGAGCTGTCCTTGGAAATCGTGAGGAAACCTCTGCATCTCATGTTGCTCAAAGCAGTTTAGAGCCTATTGCCAGGCCCCAGAGGAACAACTTCTAGTTCAGCTCTCAGTAATGAGGTCAGGCACTGCCCTGTTGTTGGTCCTGCTGCTCTGGGTTCCAGGGAAGGGGCAGGTACAGAGAAATTCTGGGGAAGCTCAATGCAGTCATCATTGCTTTTAGTTTTTGAGTTCCAGGTTGCCAGAATTAAGCCATTTGTTGAAGGTTTTGGTTTACCCAAAAGGCAACCACTTTTTATTTTCTGGTTCCACAGAGTGTCCTGAGACAGGTTACAAATGTCATGGATGCAGTGAGTCTACACTAGGATAATCTCAGAACATCAGTCATGGTTTGTGGAGACTGATTGTTTATCTTTCCAGGCAGCACAGGGGATATTTTGCTGATGAAGTTGCTGGCCTCCTTGACTATCTGCAGGAGAGAGGACACCCTCCCCTGCAGGGCATCAGACTGTCGATTTGTTGCACATTGGTATTGTTCATTGGTACCAACAGAAACCAAGACAACCTCCTTAACTCCAGGCCTGTGTAACTTTCAATCAAGGCTCTGTGGTCACAGCCATGTTCAGGGGCAGTGGTTCTGGTACTGATCTCACCTTGACAATTAATCTTGCAGAGCCTGATGATGCTGTAAATTATTACTGTTACCAGGCTCTGGAATACTTGTGCTCTACACACACAGTGCTCTAGTTCCCAACAAAAATCTCCCAGGCAGGCTGCTCACTGAGGCACAACTCTCAGCTGCTGCTCTTTACCCTGGCAACTGTGGTCAACTTAGTGTCATTGAATTGTACATTTAAAATTGGTGTATTTTATGATAGATATGGCATTGTACTTCAATAAAGCTCTTAAAAATTCAAAAGTTAACTTTTTACTTGTTTGTGACTGTAAGGGTTACGATTCAGGCAGTGGCCTGTGAGGGTTAAACTGTAAGAGTTGAACTGTGAAGGCTAAAGACCTGGGCAACAGCCCAACTGTCCAGGCTGCAGTCAAACTGTTGAATCAGCTATTAGTTCACAGAACCCTTTGATTCCCTGACCAAGTAGGTCTTGAATCTAATTCATACTCCCTGGGCACAGGAGAAGTGATTCTGGGAAGTTACATTTTGTGTTCCTTCTGTGTAACATTTGAGTGATAACAATGGTGTATGTATAACTCTGCAAATAAAGAATGGCCATGCTTGCTTGTATGCTTGCTGGCTTGCACACTTGCTTGTCTGTGTGTCTGGAGCAGACAGCCACTGTGTCAGTATGAACAATCTTCCCTTTCTACCTGGAGTCTTTTTTCTACCTACCTCGCTCAGGAGCTCCTGAGGTGGATGCAGTGCACTCAGTGCACAAATGGGATGCAGTACACAAATGGCATAGTCAGCAGGATCAGACGTGTTTTCCCACTGCTCCCCTGAATGAAGAGGTAGGGAGTATGGACCTTGGGTGGTCTCTTCCATGTGTTTGGGCTGGTGTAGATAAGTGGCTATATCCGTGGTGTACATGTCCAGATGTGACACCCACCAATGACCCCAGAACACTACTAGTTGTTCTGCAGCAGGCCAAGTCAGCAATAGGGGAAATGAAGCTCCATGCTGCTGCTGTGCGGGTGGGATGGATGTTCCTGTCCCTACTTTGAGATACCACTGAAGAGACTTTGAAACAGGCTAGCCACATGCATGAACAGGAGAGGGAAATTGATCAGCTGCATGAGCAACTGCAGCAGTTGTATGTGTGGCTGGAGTGCTGAGACATGTTTGTTGGCAATAGTATGGATGAGGAAGAAGAAGTGGGACCCATCTGAGGAGTCCATCTGGTTGTTACTTGGAAGATGAAACGTGACCAGGACATGGGGCAGAGAGGACCCCCCATGGGGCAGCCACATGTAGTCCAGCACACTGTATGCCAACTCTATACACAGGCAAAACTGGTTGAATTGGGATGGCAGTTTCAGCAGAAGCCAGGGAGCCCATTGTTGTGTGGTTGCTTCGGCTGTGAGATGCTGGGGTGGATAACATTTGGTGTTTGGGAACAGAGATTGCGGAATTGGCATCCCTAACTAGCAATCTGCTGTTGAGACTGATTGGTGAACACCAAGCACCATGTTCAAGGAAATCCCAACAATTCCCTGATGGAATGGTTACAGACTGCGATCTGCTCTGTATGGTTGGGATCCCGGTGAGTTACCAGATGCATTGAGCCGATGGGCAACCTATGCCATCTTAGTGCAAGTAATCTTAGAAAGGGACATGTGCAGTGATATCATTGACCTCAGTGATGAGAGACCCGATGCTGCGAGGTTCACAAGTCAAATAAGAGACCTGCTTGTGCAACATGCTTCTGTCCCCTTGAGGGAACAGCCATGATGGCCAGTCTCAGCAAGGTCGAGAGCCAATGGACCAAAGTTTGTCTGGGGCAACAGAGGGAAATATGCCCCCATTGTGTTGCCTGAACCCTGCAAGACAGTGACTATAAAGCACTACTATTTGCCAGGAAGGCATAAAGAAATATCAGCAACTATTAAAGAACTGGTCAAGGTACAAGTCCTCCATGAGGCCTGGAGCCCTTTTAATGCTCAGGTGTGGCCCATCTGCAAGCCTGATGGGATGTGGCATATAAATGTTGACACCCAAGTGCTCAGGGTGGTTTCTCCTTCACATGCAGCTGTGCCTTCTATTCTTGACCTGGTGGATACTTTGACTGTGACACTGGGAACTTTTGTTTTGGACTTGGCAAATGCCTTTTTCCCCATCACCATTGCTAATGAAGTACAGGATCAGTTCACCTTCACGTGGGAAGGCCAACAGTAAACTTTTACTCTATTTCTTATGGGCTATGTTTACAGCCACACCATTTGTCATGGTTTAGTGGCTAAAAACCTAGAAAAGTGGCAACATGCCAATGCTATTTATATGTATCCTTACATTTATGATGTAATGCTCACCTCTGATTCTCTTGCATATTTGGAGTCAACTGTGGAGACAAGTGGAGAAGCACTATAGTCTCATAGAGAAGCAATTGGCAGCCATGTGCACTGCTGTGCAGAGTACTGAAACCATAACCCGGGAAGCCCCAGTAAAGCTATGTACCACCTACCCTATAGAGGGATGGGTGCAGAATTGGATTGCCCAGCCACAAAGTGGCATGGCCCAGACAGTGATACTAGTCAAATGAGAGACCTATTTAGAACAGAGAAGCACTTTTGCTTCCAGTCCACTGAGTAAAGAGTTGCAACAAGTTTTAGGTCCCTTGACGTATGCTGGGACACTGGACCCAGAGATACCCTTACAAATTCCTATGAAGGAAGTTTCCCCATACAAAGCCAGGGTAGGCACCATGCCAGAGCAAGCATGGTATACTGATGGAGCCAGCCGAGGACAAGCGGCTCAATGGACCTCTGTAGTGGTGTGCCCTCTAACTGATACCATGTGGTATGAATTAGGGTTTGGTCCAAGCAGCCAGTGGTCTAAATTGAGAGCCTTGTGACTTGTAGTTGGCCGTGAGGCCAGTCGCTTAGTGATATGTACCAACAGTAGGGTGTTATTTAAAGGTCTTACCCTGTGGCTGCCAGAATGGAAACACATGGATTGTTCAGTATACAATTGGTCCTTATGGGGACGTTCTGTGTGGGAAGATCCATGGGGATGGGAGTTGTCTAAAGAAGTAAGTGTACCATGTAGCTGCTCACTGCCCCCTTTTGCATCCAGGTAAGGATGAAGTGAATCAGTTGACTGAGATTAGGTAAGCAGTTCTCGGGACATGGCCATGTGGCTGCACTGAAAACTCCTACATGCTGGAGTCCCCATGATAATGAAGGCTTCACACTTTTAGGGGTTGGCTGTGAATACTGGGGCCCCTTGGGCAATGTGCCATACATACACCAATGTATAATGCCCAGAGTCTGCATGATGTGCAGACGAGGCCAATTAAGGTCAACAGTCCCAGAGTCTGTGGGGGGACAGTCTCAAAGTCTGCATGATGTGCAGACAGGGCCAGTTGAAATCAAGCTGCTAGGTGAATAGCTGTGTCTGTCCTGCTAGGGCTAACACCATGTAGTGTAAGATAAGCTTTAGTTAAAGTGGCCAGGCTGTGTGGCTAGTTGTAAGAGGAAAAAAAGCCCTTTAATTCTTTGTACTGATAGTTGAGCTTTTCTTGTACAAGTGTATCAAGAGGCTGCAGACCGTGGTCTAACAATTGAATGAGTGCCCCTGACAAGGTGGAGTAATGCCCGTGGAAGCTCTATTGCATAGAGGGGCAGCTCCAGTCCATTTGTAAGTTGCAAGCAGGGACTCCTTGGTGAAGCCCCAGATAGTGCTGCAGAGACATATTCTGTTACCTGCTGTAACAGTGCTCCATGGTAGAGAAACTAAAACAATAGTGTGGCTTTAAACCTTAAAAGCACCCCATGTGGGGTGGCTCACTCTGATTGCTCCCTAGAAGACAGGATTACAGAAGAGATTAACCAATGTTTGACCTTTGCAGGTAGATGTGAGGACTCCTTTAACAGCAGCAGCAGTTTTAAAAAGAATTTTTATATTGATTCTCTAGCTCATAATGAGTATCCCCACAGCTGCTAAAACCACTCCCCTCGGGGGCAGAGTGTAAGGGTTAAGACTCAGGCAACGGTCAGTGAGGGTTAAACTGTAAGAGTTAAACTGTGAAAGTTAAAGACCTGGGCAGCAGCCCAACTGCCCAGACCGCAGTCCAACTATTGAATCAGCTATTAGTTCACAGAGCCCTATGTCTCCTGGACCAGTAGGTCTTGTATCTAATTCGTACTCACTGGGCACAGCAGAAATGATTCTGGGAAGTTACATTTTTGTGTTCCTTTTATGTAATATTTGAATGATAACAATGGTGTATGTATAACCCTGCAAATAAAGATTGGTCATGCTTGCTTGTATGCTTGCTGGCTTGCATGCTTGCTTACATGTGTGTCTGAGAGAGAGGCTGCCTGTGTGTCTAGAGTAGATGGTGGCTGTGTCAGTATGAGCAAGCTTCCCTCTCTGCCTGGGTCTTTCTTCCACCTACCTCCCTCACAAGCTCCCGAGGTGGGTACAATGCGCACAGTGCACAATGGGATGCAGTGAACAATGACTTTCCTTTTTCCTTCTCCACCATGCTTTTTGTCCTGGAATCTGGAGTAACAGACACCAGAGGAGCTGAGCCCTGGATCCCACCTCCCCTGATTATCTGGTGGTTGCTGAGGAGTGTTTGCCTTTGGGTACCTGCAAACTGATAAGGGCTCTGAGAACTGGGCTTTCTCCGACAGACACATCTGGGGTGGGGTGCAGATTCCTGGGGCAACAATGCTGCTGTGCAAAGCCCTGGGGTCCTTTACTGTGGGCACTTTGGTAAAATTTCTCCAGGCTGTTATTTCTCAGCTTCCCCCTGAGTTCTGAATGAGTAATGATGATATAGCTTCTCATCTCACTTCCCCTAGTATGTTTACATGCAGCTGAATTGTGATTAGAATGAAGATCAAGTTGTGAACTTATAACACGAACATGCATAACATCAGTATGTTGATGAATGTTCATATATGAATTATATACTTCAATAACTTTTTTGAATAAATAAAAGAATGAAGATCAATAGTTCCCAACAAGAGTTTAGTCATTCTAAACTTTCTGTAAATGCTAAAGTTAGGTAGGATCAGGAAAAATATGATGGGATAAGAGGTGAAAAACTAACAGTTGTGTCTATATGGATTTCTACCAGGATACCTGGGCTCAAGAAACATCACATTACTTGATATGATTTAAATCAATTGTTTAAACAATCTTATTCTGAGTAACTCCCCTACTTCCCTGAGCAGTGAAAAATTAAGTGTAAATTGAGAATTATTTTCTTTATGAATTAGTACAAGAGTACAGGGAGTCTTTCTGGTCTTAGGGATTATTGTGCCATTTCTAAGTGCTTAATATCATTGTTTTATTTCTGTGTTACCATTATCTTAATAGATGGGTAGGATTTTGTTTGTGCTACCCTGTCTCAACCCCTTCACATGCCTGACAACTTTCACAATATTTCCTGGCTTCTCTTGACTAATCATTTTCTGCAGCTCATCATTTATCAGCCCTTTCCTTCCCCAACTCCTGCCTCATACACACTTACAGACACTGTCTCACACACAACCCTGCTTTGAATATTGTAGGAGATGGCTTAGTTGGAAATGGGAGGGAATGAGATCATAGACAGCAGGGAGGATTGTAAGGATAAAACTGTCAAAATTGTTGCAACCCAGAAACACTGTCCAGAACCAATAATCCTCCCAGAAGTGGTGGCTGGAAGATCTGGAGCAAAAAGCAGCAGGGTCTCCTTCACAAGAGGCAATAACTCTGTAGATACAGGAGGGATGAAGTCAGCATTGTCTACAAAGGCTGTAAGAATGTTTCTAAAATATTTATACATGCCTGAATTTCATGTATTTAATATATTTAAATCTATAATTTTCCTAATTTTAAAAATGATTCTGAAATTTTGAAATAAAATGTCATGCATTATTGTTTTGTAAATTCACAACTTCTATAATAATAAAAAAAAAACAAATAAAAATGCACATTTAGACATATACACAGAATTGTGCAATTACCAGTGTTTTCCTATCCATAAATAAGACTTTATGGACACCTGCTTTAGGACGATGTTGCCTTTGCTCAAGTAGATACAAAAAACAATTATCCTACTACTCTTTTCCTAACTGCACACACTGTGTTCCAACTGTGTGTACTTTGCAAACCGTAATGATTTGTATACAAATTACTGAAAGTTGCTGATATCTTTTTTCTTCTTTACATTGTCACCTAACATATTTTTCCTTTAAATATATTTGTAATCTATCATACCTCATATGACATTGGATGATTGCTCTTTTTGAGAATCTTGACATCATTAGTTGAATTTTAACATATTCTGTTCTTTTCCGAACATTTGCCGAGCTGATATGATGAATGCATAAATTTACCGGCATCTTATATAAATAGAAGATGATTAAAGAGATAAAATAAACTCTGACTCCTGCATATCAATATCGTAGACAGACAATATAATTCTTTTTGAGGGGCAAGCATTATGAAAGCAGCATGCATGTACTGTAGCAGTAAAATAACTACAAAATCTGCACAGAATTTCACAGTAATTTACAGAGAAAAATAGAAGAAAGAACAATTAAAATTACTTTTATCTCCTTGAGAAACAAGAATGCATTTTGTAAATAGCCACGTATACTATGTGGGAGACTCCTGAGCTAATTCTGGAGATAAGTGCTTTAGAGTTTAAAGGATCGGAAGATCACAAACTTGCATTGTAATATCAAAGTTTGGATCTTCTTATCAGGCCTTTTATGTTCTCATTGAAAATGGGTAGGCAGAAGCTTCCCTCCTCAAAGAAAATTTACCCTTACAATGCCCCTGCTATCACTTTTCTGTTCACTGTCGTTGCTTGATTTTTTCTTCCTACCACCTCCTGAAATATTATAATTTTGACTATTTCTCTATCTCAGTGAAAATTAAGAAGTTTTGTTTTCAATTGGAGCCCCTATCAAAAAATAAATATTTACATTTTTAGAAGTAAGTTTTCTGTGAATACATTTCTGCAAAACAAAGGATTAATTGTCCCTCAAATATAAAGATCTTTTGCCAATTAAAAAGAAAAATACAATCAATATAATAGAAATAATAAATATTCCTTTGTTCATTTATTAGCAAAAATTTAGTATCTCCTTTGCATACATGAAACCTGGTTTAGAAATTATTAATATTATAGAAAACAAAATAAAAGCAGTTTATGCACTCTACTAGTTATGGTTCCTGAGAGACAGTTTTAAACACTTAAGAATCTGTTGAAACAGTTGTCTGTAGCTCCCTAACTCCTACAAATTTAGTTTTTAAAGGGTTCCCAGCAAATCACTCAGAAATGCACACCCTGACCCTCAAAGTGGGATTGAATATTGGTGCAAGATTGATTGTCTGCACTCTTTTTTAGGTCATTTGAAAATTTTGGCTGTACATACAGTTTTACCTAACAATTTTCCATCTAGAAATCTATAATTTAAAAACAAAGTCAATAGTATTTAAAAATCCACGTGAGAATTTTAAACAATTTATTAATAATAAAACTGAAAAAAACCTAGATTTGTACCAATGGTTTAATAATTATAGGATATTCACATAAATAGTACTATATAAAATAATTTGGCAATCCTTTATGTACTTACATGGAAAAATGTATATAGTGAATCAGCAATTCAAAACATAATTTTTCAAAGCAATCCATCTAATATGTCTAATCTGAGGAGAGGGGTTCCCTGACAAACAGCTTTACATGCAAGAAATGTGCTGGAGAACACTGTCACATCAATACCCGTGAGGAAGTGAGGGAAGCAAAACTGGCCAGTTAGAGAAATTCCACACTGTTACACATTCCTCTGCAACTTCATGAGAAGTTTCACGCTATGAATTCCTCTATACAAATTCCTACTACGAATTCCTCTGTAACTCCATGAGGAGCTCTGGAGTGGCAAAGGCCCTTCAGAATTTCCCTGAGGAAGAGCATAAACTTGGGCAAGGCAGCCTCCTTCAGCTGATGGCAAGTCTTGGATAAGGACTCCGGGAGCTGCTGGTAGCCAAAGTTTTTAGTTACAGGGGAGGTGGGAAATGAGTACTTGGTCTTGAATGGGGATCTGGGTCATGCACCATGAAAACCTTAACAGTAAATAATTAATTAACCCTTCTTTATAATTTTAAATATATGAGTATTAAAAGCAAATTGTTATTTTCATATTGCTTTGTCTATATAATGTCATCCTTGTTCAGGTGAATTTCACTACACATTATGCATTTTATTTTTGCCTTTGATATGGGCTCTTTTTCTTTCCTTCATTGTTGTCTCTGTGGAAGTAAATGAAGACCCATAAAAATGAGAACAAAGTCTGTTTATTCATTGCTTGCTATACCAAGGGAAGCAGCCAACATCACTTGCACTTGCAAGATATTCAAAGACAGAGAAAACAGTATGAAATATTTATGGTGAAAAGAGGGAAGACTTCAGATATGTCCTGAATGGCTGCTTCAGGCATGGGAAAGCTGGAGGCAGGTTAACTAGAAGCAGATATACTATGTGATTGATTAGGGGAACAGATTTGACTTTCTCTGGTTGGTCTTCAGTTGTGGTGGTGGTGGGTAGGTAATAAGCTGGCATTCACTGACCAAGTCCTGACTGTTACAGGCAATTGCTGCAGAAGTTGTGGTTTAGCTCCAAGACTGGTTGCTGCAGAGGGTATGGGTCATAGTTCTTTGGTAATAAATGGTTTGGCCAATATTCATTTATATATTCAGTTTCTCATCTTTCTAATCCAAATGAGCAAATGAATTCTATTTTTCTTTAAAATTGACAACAAAAATCCTTAGCAATGCAGGACTGTACAACACAGTGGACCCAATTGTAAATGATGGACTATAGTGTCATTAATAATTAATATATAATATTTTGAAAAATATTCTCCAACACACCCAGGGGGAAATAAAACTTGCACCAAAACACCCCATAAAGAGGACATTGATTGACAATCATTATTCTGATTTGTAGTTATTTGACATATCTCTAGTCTAGCTCCTCAAAGCCCAGGACCCTTTCAAACCAGCATGTGAGAAAGTGTTAGATAAATTGCAGAAAGTGTTAGACCAATAGCAGAGGTCTTTTGATCACATGGAAAGGTTTATTGTGGCCATGACTTACTGGGAATTTCTAGTTTCTAGATGTAACCAGTGCATGTCTTTTGTGGCAACTCACCCCGGAGATTTCCTAGGTTTCAGGTCATGCTCTGGGTTGATCATTTCCCAATGTTTTGTGAGTTCAGAATCAGATTGAAGAGATTTTGTTAAATGGATGAGTACTCAGTCAAGCTGGTAACAGGGAAAGAGAAGTCAGATGAGGGGGTTTGTGGTTTTCTGATGGACTTTAACAACTTGTCATCTCATGAGATTCTCATCACAGGGAAAATTCAATTCACATACCAATCAGTGGAGCTTTCCTTGTCAACTAGGTAAAATGAAGGCTCTCTGAACAGGGGCACCCTTGACCAAGTATATGTACATCCTCATAAAAATCTCTAACTTCCCTCCCAGCCACCACTGAAGCATGAATTTATAAGCCAGGTGCCTCCTCCCCTGAACTCTGTTTATTTGCATGTCTCTTCCCCAGAAACCACAAACTACCAGAGTTGCTATTAAGGGGTGTTATTGTGAGAAGGGGTATGTTTAGCCCGTTACAGTGTTCAGCCAGCATAATGTTGTTTTAGGCTCAAATTTTCAGCTTCATGCTGCTCAGAGTCACAGATAAGAAAGAGAGGAAGCTTTGAATTCAGAATCTGCTTCCTCATGATATTTTGAGTCTGGCAGGCATTTTTTCCTTTTAAGTTGAGTCTTATAGAAATCTGCATATTGGATGATATTAACATTCTTGAATCTCTATTTTTGCCAAATTCTATTCTATCTCTTTTCATCTCTCTAATATAATATTAGTAGCCAATGGAGAAATTGTGCTGATCCAGTTCCCGGCCTCCATTGCTGTTTCCCTGCGACAGAGAGTGGCCATTACCTGCAGGGCCAGCTCAAGTGTGAGCACCAATAACTTACACTGGTACCAACAGAAGTCTGGAACCCCTCCAAAGCTCCTTGTTTACAGAACATCAAACCTAGCTTCTGGGGTCCCAGGACAGTTCAGTGGCAGCAGGTCTGGGACAGATTTCACACTCACAAATAGTAGTGTGGAGGCGGAAGATGCTGCAATCTATTACTGTCAGCAGTGGAGCAGTAGCCCACCCACACTGTGTTTCAGACTGGAACATAAACCTCCTCAGCTCTTCAGGATCCAGCTGCCTCCCCTCAGGGGCTCTGCTTCATGTTTCTGAGATAGCCACATAGTGGTTCTGTGTGAAGCCTGAGCTACTTGACTGTCAGAGACTCTCAGCCATCAGAGAAAAGTAAAACAAGTTCCAGAGGAATACTGAATTCTCAAGGGGCTCCAGTTTGAGCACAGCCTGTGCAATGAAGGAAAGGAAGCAGGTGGGATGCAAGTCCTTTAAATAGACAACTGATTTTTAGGTAGATTATATCTTAAGATTTTACTCCAAAAACAGGAAGAAGAGCATGGAGAGCAGAACTTCCTTCCTTTAAAAGGAAATTACCAGGGGCAGCAACTATACCTGTCCTGGACCATTTGGGTTATTTGAATGAAATGATGTGTTATCCTGTTATGAAGGACTGAAGAATGAAAGTCAGCCCCTCTTCTTCTCTTAAGAATGTTAAGTTTAAAATTATTTTTGGAACACTTGATAAATCCTAACAACTGTAGAACTTCACAGAATTAACCAAAGCTAAAATAAGGATATTTCAAACTGTCCATACTAAAAATTTTCTTATGGTCCTCTGCCTGCTCTATTCTCCTCTCCTTAGATGTTATTTCTCATTGATAGTGTATGGGGTGACATTCCCTGATGATGTAGCCTCTGATTTTGTCTAATCAAAATCTTGCAGCTCACAATATCTTCTCTATTCATAAGGGCAGATTAGAAGAGTCTTCTTGAACTTTTACCATCATCCTTATGTTGAATGGCATACCTGGATCTATGTGAAGGCAACCAGAATGTGCATTAGTTAAAGAGTCCCCAGGCATTATTGTAGATCACAGTGATGTATGTGATAGTTAGTGGACCTAGGAGCAAGTACAGTAAGAAAACAGAGGGAAATGGGGAGCAAATGTAGCTCAAGTGGTTGAGCACTTGCTTCCCATGTATGGGATCCTGGGTTCAATTCCTGGCACTGTCTAAATATATATATATGGAGAAATAGAAAAAATGAAAACTATAAGGAAGCAATTACAACTGGTATGGCAAAAACATTAATAAATGCTATGATTCACCATCAGTTTTCCAGAGAGATGAGAGCTCTGATTTGGAGAGATTGCAAATATGTATACTAGCAATAAAAATTGGAAAGACAAAATTTACAATATTATTATAATCCAAGAAATTGTTAGGGAGGAATTACAAAAAGCTTTCAAGCAATGTACACCAAAAATTTTAAATTTTGCTGAGAAATGAAAGAGCAACTTAATAAATATTTCCTAGATTGGAAATGTTTTTTAAAAAAAATAAGCAAAAGATTTGAACAGAAATTTCATAAAGTGTATTTTAGAAGGCCATTAAAACAGGTGAATAGATGTTCAACATTTTAATCATCAGGAAAATGCAAATTAAAATCACAGTGAACTATCACTCCATTTCTCTAATTAATCAAAATTAAAATGAGTGAAAATTACTAGTATTAGCAAGGATATTATGTAACTCAAAATCTCACACTTTACTGTAGGAGGGTAAATTGTTAAAGGTGTTTTGCTAAACTGAAATGTTTGTCAGTTTTTTATAAGGTTATATATACAGTATAATTACATTCCTAGGTTTTTACCCAAGAGAAATGAAAGCATGTCCATAAAATCTTGTTCATTGTAGCTTTTTCCTAATAACAAAAATCTGGAAACAACTGAAATGTCTGTCAATAGGCACAAGAAAATTACGGTCTACAACTTCTCTAATAAAGAAAATACTTTAAAAAAAACACAAAAATTCAAATGAAGATATTGTGGAAAAGGGATGGTTTTAGAAGCACTGCCAGAAAACTTGATGTTAAAGAACTACTTAATTACCTTACACAATTTTTTTCTGCCTGAACCTCTCCTTTCTATATGTAAAGTGAAAACATTGGGAATGATGAAGTATAAGGTTCTTCCTAACTTTCATATCCTGAGATATTTTAAAAAGGAAAGCTGGCTGAGTCCAATGTACTG
Source organism: Tolypeutes matacus (assembly GCA_026826555.1). Taxonomy (NCBI): domain Eukaryota; kingdom Metazoa; phylum Chordata; class Mammalia; order Cingulata; family Chlamyphoridae; genus Tolypeutes; species Tolypeutes matacus. The sequence goes on along the minus strand of JAKSZT010054267.1, from coordinate 5,043,765 downwards.
GAGGAGTAGTTATTGCAACTTCAGTACAACTAACAAGGTGATGATGATGGACAACGCCTATTCCCAGGAAGAGAGAGTCTGCAACTGCTAGCAAGATAGTTCTATCCATCTGCCTCATGAAATCTAAGCCCTCTCTTATTTAGAAGCAGAGTGGGCATCACCATCCCAAAATTCTCAAGATTTTGGAATGAACAATGGAGTAAAGTAGACTTACAATTTTCTACTATAGATTTATGGTTATTCTACCCATGAAAGAACTTTAATCACTGATGCAGAGGCAGTGGCCACTGGAGGTTCTGAGCAAAGGGAGAGGGAAAAATAGGTGTGATACTGGGGCACTTTAAGAACAATGGAATTGTCCTGCAAAACGTTGCAATGATGTACAGGCCATTACATATATTTTGTCGTAACTTACAAAATTGCACGGGACAGAGTGTATCTGGCTTATTCCTCTCAACATGATGTGTTCAGAGTTTTTCCATTTTGTAACATGCATCAGAAGCTGCTGAACAATATTCCATTTGTATTTAAATTGCCTGGGACAAAGAGAAGATCCTTGGGGATGGCCATGTTCTATTCTTGTTTGGATTCTGGCTAAATGGATTATATCCAGTTTTTGAAAATTCATTGAGTTTATGATATAGCACATTTTTCATATGTGTTATAATAAAAAATAGGAATTTTTAAAGTCTCATCTGGCACATTCCTCCGCACTCTATCTTTGATTTCCATTCTTCTTGAATTTGATATGGCTTGTGTCTATAAGTGCAGCAGCTATTCAAAAATAAAAGTACATGGGAGCAAGTGTAGCTCAGTGGTTGAGCAACTGCTTCCCATGAATAAGTTCCTTGGTTCAATCCTCAGTACCTCCTAAAATATAAGTAAGTAACTACATAAATAAATAATAAAAATAAAATGACACTTAACAACCGAACAACTTTCCTGAGCTGCTATACCATCTCTTGTCTGCCTAACTCTAGACATGGGATGTGTGGAAAAATAAGCCAAGATGTTTTCATGTCACTTTTTTTGGTGAGTTTCTGTTACTAGCAGCTGAATTCTATTCATAACTAGATTCCCTGTTCTTGATACATTTTAACACTATTGTAATGTTTTCCGTGAGGAAATTAACTCCAAAGGGATAAAAAATTAAAAAAAAAAAAATAGATGCCATGTGTGTTTTGCAAGGGTCACACAATGATAGTGTACTTTATTCTTTGATGACTACCGCACATGAAGGAATAGCTTGATGCATTAAAAGGCCTCCAAAATATATCTACTGGAAGAAGGCCAAATCCATAAACATGCTATAGGGGAATTATATAAAGAAACTCAATGTGTTATCATGCATAAGATAGAAATAAGTGGTCATGAAACCTTCAAAGGAAGCTGGGATAGACCTTTGATGAATTCATGAGGTCCCTGATGTTAACCCTGGAGTAGAAAGTTCCTCCATCTCACCTCAACCCTCCTAAATAATAAGAGATATGTTCTGCCAAATGACTTCATCTAAAGCCTTCTTTTTCCCAGTGTGTGTATCTGTTATTTATTTGCATTTTAAATATGGCCTGAGACTGGCTTCTCTGTTTCCCACCCCCAGGAGCTGCTGCTGCTGCATTCTGTCCAGTGAACACACTCAAATCAGTCTTTAAACTGAAAAAGCAGATGAAGATCATCATCTGTTGACCAACAAAGGAAGTGCATGTAAGGAAATTAAAAGTAAATAAGAGAGGCTTTTTCTGGCCTTTACAGCCTCCCTCCCCAAGACCCTTTAAAGCAGGTCTGCAACCCATTACAGGTTCCAGGGTCTAGAAGTGAGCTAATAACAGGAGCAATCCTAAATACCCAAAACAGATTAAAAAAGAATAATAATAATAAAAAAAAACAGCAGTAACCCCAGCCTCCCACCACTAAATCCCCTTGAAAGAGAAAAAAAGTGAACATCAGAGTAAACTCACCATCATAATCAGATGTGTAGACATCAGTTAAAAATTACAAGCCATACTGAGAAAATAGAAGAAATGGCCCAAGCATAGGAATATATCAAAACCCCAGAGGAGATACAGGATTTGAGACAACTAATCAATGAGATTCATATAAATTCTCAAAATCAAAAGTGACCTGAACAGAGCAATACTTTATGATATAATGGAATGAACCTCAAAATCTTCTCCGTGGAGCACTCCATCCACCAACTCCCAAGGTGGGTTTCTTGTGAACAGCATATAGATGGGTCATATATCTTTACACATTCTGACAATCTCTGTCTCTTGGCTGGAGAGTTTAATCCATTAATTTTCATTCTTTTTATTGTTAAAGAATTTCTTACATTAGCCATAATTTTGGGGGAGTTATCTATGTCATGTGTTGTTTCTATTTCTTTTATTTTTTTTCTCTTAGACTTTCCTCCAACTCTCCCTTGTTTTTTCCTTTCAACCTGCAGCACTTCCTTTAGTATTTTTGAAGGGGATGTTTCTTATTGACATTCTCTCTTGATTTCTGTTTATCAGTGAATATTTTGAATGGTCCCTCATTTTTTAATCCAAGCATTACTGTATAGAGAATTCTTCGCTGGAAAAATTTTCTTTTAGCACCTTAATTATGTCATACCACAGCCTTCTTGTCCCCATGGTTTCCAATGAGAAATCAACACTTAATCTTATCGAGCTTCCCTTGTGTGTGATGGATCTCTTTTGTCTTGCTGCTTTCCGTATTCTCTCTTTGTCTTGAGCATTGGACAATTTGACAAATACATGTTTTGGGATAAGCCTGTTAGAATTTTTAGTGTCTGGGGTGTATTGCACTTCCTAACATGTACATCTATGTCCCTCAATAGGGTTGAGAAATATTACCTCCATCTCACCTTCTGTCCCCTTTCCTTTCTCTTCTCCCTCTGGGATGCCTAGAATGCATATGTTTGTGCGTTTCATGCTGTCATTCAAATCCATAAGTCCCTGCTGGATTTTTTCTATCTTTTTAACTATCTGTTTGATGTCATCTGTACTGTTTTCCACATCACTGATTCTTTCCTCTGCCTGTTCAAAGCTGCTGTTATGTGACTCCTGTGTATTTTTTATTTCTTGCATTTTGCCATTCTTTACCATGATATCTGTAATCTTTTATGTATGTTTAAAAATTTTAAATGTGTTCTACCACTGTCTTTTTAATGTCCTTAATCCCTTCACTTTATTAAGTTGATTCATGAGAATTGTTTAGACTCCCTGATTAATTAATCCATGTTCTGTATCTCCTCCTATTTTTTAGTTTGTTTGTTGAACTGGGCTATGTCTTCCAGTTTCTCAATATTGGTTGTAATTTTTTTTATGTCTAGGAATCAGTTTCTCTTAATGGGTTTATTCAGCTGATTAGCTTCTCTTTCTACTATAGGGTTTTATTTTGTTTTTGTTTTTGTGTGTGTGGTAAGTTTTCAATTTGACACTTAGTTCCTCTTATTCTATATCCTTGCTGATGTCTATGTTTCCTTGAGAAAAAAAATTGGGACCAGAGAAAAGGAAAGCGGTAAGGATAGAAAAATAATAATAGTAAAATAATAGTAAAATGTAGAAGAGGAAATGTATAATAACTAGAAAAATGCTCAAGTAAGAAGTGCAGAAGAATTAGAATAAAAAAAGTGAAATAGAAACAATGAAATGAGAAACAGAATAGAGAAAAAGATATACAATGAATTAAAAGGCCATAATGATGAGTTGAGAAGGAAATAGAAATAAAAAAAGAAGAATAAAAAAGTAAAAAAGAAAGAAAACAGAGAACAATGAGTGAGAAATAAAAACAAGAAAAATTGAAGACCAAACAAAAAGAGGTGAAATGAAAGAACAACATCAGAAAATAGAAGGTAGAAAGATGAAGGAAAAAAAATAAATAGTGTAGGAAGAGAAATTCAGTAAACAGTAAAAAATGGAAACAAAGAAAGGGAAAGACAACAAACAAGAAATAAGACAGCAGCATCTAATTTTTTTTTAAAAGGAGAAAGAAAGAGAAGGAAAAAAAGAACAAAAACCAGACAAACAAACAAAAATTAAAATCCAAGGAAAAACAGCCTTTCCTCTTAAGACCCTAAGGAGCTTCTCAAGCTTCTGGTGTTCATCAATCAATCACCCTGCATCCTGTCCTTTACAGGTTTAGACACAGATTTTAGTGAGTAAACTAAGTTAAATTTTAAAAAGGAAACTTTTTTAAAAAAAATGAGAGATCCAAGAAAAGCTAATACAAAAGAATGTCTGTGTGTTCCCTGTCATAAAGTATCAGCTGGATGTCTGATAACTCCGTGGATCACTTCTCTAAGAAGAGCTGGAAATCAAGCCAGTGACTCCATATATTCAAGGCAAGAATTCCTCCATTGAGCTAAGCTTTCTCCTTGGGCAGATAGCCTTTCAGAAAGCTATCCACCCACTTTCTATCGGTCAGGTTAGAATCTTAGCAGTTTTCCAGAGTCATGCTAATAAGGCACCTGTCTGTATCTGCCCCGTCTCTATTCTAATTGTTTTCTTTCCCAGGGCAGTTGGGCATGACAGCGTGTCTGAGTTGATAGCCCCTTCTCTTTCCTTGTCATATAGGGGTCCCTTCTGAGATTCAGAGAAGGCTCAGCCAACCAAACTCAGCAGAAAGTATACACTCTCAACCGCCTTCCAGATCCCTCCCCCCTGGGGGACCTAAATAGGCTTTTTAAAAAAAATAATTTTTATATTTTTTATATTTTAAAAGATACTTAGATTACATAAATGTTACACAAAAATTGTAGGCATTCCCAAATGCCCCACCTCCAATTCCACTCACAACCTCCCACATAAACATCCTTCATTAGTGTGGCACATCATCTGCAATAGATATAAACATCCTGGGGCTTTGCCACTAAGCATGGACCATAGTTAACATTGTAGACCACACTCTTTCCCACACAGTTCTGCATGTTATATGATGATATAAAATGGCCTATATCTGTCATTGCAATGTCACACAGGATAATTCCCAAGTCCCGACAAAGCCCCTGTATTACGACTGCTTTTCCCTCTCCCTGCCCCCAAAATATCTGGTGGCCACTGGCTCCACATTAATGTTGTAATTACTTCCATTGTGTGGATCACAATATGTCTATAACAGAATACCAGTAAGTCCACTGTAGTCCATAGCTCTTCCCTCAATCCTGAGGAGTCTGAGATGGTGATATCAACTCCACCTCCAAGTGAGAGGGGGCTTATATCCCATGGATAAGATGGATGGGATTATCCTGCCTGCAGCTGTAGACTCTCTCCATTCCCTGGGATGGCCTTTGTCTATCATCAACTCCCCACCAGGTGTGCAGGATGAGTCCATTGAGCTGTAGAGCAGGATTTGCAGCTCCACTGAAATTCTGGGCCCAGATGGCACATGGACAGCCCAAAGACTCCAGTCTCTGGAAGTACTCCTACAGACTCTGGCACCACATGTAGGTTTGAATAGAAGGGAAAGATGGACCATGTACAGGGAAGACATATTTGAGTCCAACTCTGTCACTCTCAGTAGTACGGATTCCAAAGTAGGGCCCACTGATAAGGCACAAAACTCTGGGCTATCTGCCATGATATAGGACCTGGGTGTCTCCAGAGCCCTCAGAAGCCCCTCTGTTTGGGGTGATACCTGCATTGGAAGGCTATGAGGTCCTATTGAGATGTGCATAAGCATTACCTCTGTGATGACCTCCCGACTCACTTTGAAGTCTCTTAGCCATATGAACCATTTGTCCTTCTAATTGAGAACATAGCAGGACTCCCCATGATGGGATTTTGTTATTATCTTGTTTATTGTGGGTCTTCACCCACTAAGATAATGTGCTATGACAAGATGAAAATTTACATATTCCATAGAAGCATGCTCCAGGTGTGCTCTAGCCCATATATCTCCCTACACCCAATGCCCTTTACTGGTAACCCTTTCTTGTCATATTTGCCAAAAGAATATTGCCAACATTGTAGTTTTAACCACAGACCTGCAAATTCCAGAGTTCACCCTCACCACAGTTCCATGGATAGTCCAACCCAACCTCCCCACCCCATTACCTCTCACAGACCAGCACCTCCAAGCCCAATAACATCACTGCTCCACTCTTATCCCACCCACTGCTTCACCCACCCTTCCAACTTATCAGACTTCTCCAATTGTCCCATTCCTGAGAGACAGCAGCACAGCCAAGAAGCCTTACCAGGGCCCCTTTCATATCCCTGTTCCTAAGACTGTAGATGAAGGAGTTCAGCATTGGGGTGATCAGTGCATATATCACTAAGACCACCAGGCTTGTCCTATTGGATGGTTTGGTTTCAGAGCTCAGGTAGATACCAAAGCCTGTGCCACAGAACAAGGAGAAAACTGACAGGTGAGACCCACAGGTGGAAAAGGCTTTACACTTACCACCAGCTGATGACATTCTCAGAATGGATGAGACAATCTGAGAATAGGAGAAGAGGACCCAATGAAAGGAGGAACACCACTGAAAATAGCTACAAAATACACGAATAAGTTATCGATTAAGGTGTTAGAACAGGCAAGCTTCAGGACTTTGCGAAGGTCAAAATAAAATTGTGAGATTTTTATGTTTGTGCAGAAGGAGAGCCTCAAGACACTCAATGTCTCAGTCAGGGCCATCAAGACAGTGAGATACCCCCTGAACCAGCAGGACACAGAGCCAGGGGTTCATGATGACTGTGTAGTGCAGGGGGTGACAGATGGCCACAAAGTGGTCATAGGCCATCGCAGTCAGGAGGAAACTGTCCAGGCATCCAAATACAAAGAAAAAAAATATCTGTGAGAGGCAGCCTGCATGGCTGTTCTGTGTCTGAATGCTCAGCAGCATTTTTGGGATGGTGGTGGAGGTGAACCCAAAGTCAGCCAAAGATAAGTTGGGGAGGAAGAAGTACATGGGTGTGTGGAGGTGGGAATCTGTGATGATGGCCAGGATGATGAGTAGGTTCCCCATGAAAGTGATCAGGTACATGGACAGGAACAGCCCAAAGAGCAGGGGCTGCAGGTCTTGCTCCTCTGCAAATCCCAGGAGGAGAAAGTTTGCAACTCCTATTTGGTTTCTTGTTTCCATGGCATGCCTGGGTTACCCAGCATGAGGAGAAAAGGAACAAAACAAGTATTCCAACTTGACATTCTTCAGCATGACAGCAATATCCTAAACCTATTAGTACCTTATACCATATATTTTGTCTATTAATTGGTTCTCCTTGATGACAAATGTTGGTTACTTTTGCTGCCTTGTCTGGAATCCAATGCTAAAATGTTTGATTAGCACCCCAAAGCCTTACAGGTCAGTGCTGTGGGATTAAGAATTACCCAATTCAAGGGCAGATCTTTCAATTATTTGAAATGTCCTCTCTTTGTTCTCCTTTTGAGTCATTTGTACATATTACATTCTCTGAGGCCTTTGCCAACACTATGGCTAAAAATTAATATCCACTCTTATGACTAATCATTGTTTATTTTATGGAGAGTAAATACTGTCCTTTTTACCATAAGAGAATCTAATGAACATTTTCCAATATAATCCAATGTTCATCAGATTAAAATTATTCTATTTTATGGTTGTATCATATTTTATTTATATAATACCCGTTTTTAGACATTCTCTCAAGGTTTTCTTAATGAAACATTAAGGTTTCTTTAATTTTTATTATTTTTTTTAAGATGGCAGTTGTAGGTTTACAGAAAGATCATGCAGAAAATATAGAGTTCCCATATTCCCTTCTTTGTACATGAAGTTTTCTCTATTTTGCTTTAGTATATTTTCTCTTTGATCTATCTTTAAAACTTCTGTGCTAAGTAAATTAAACTTCTGGTGTTTCATTAATCACTTTCTTAAAAATGATCATCTGTTTCATGGATTTTATGTTTTTACAGTGAGCAAGCTGGCAAATCTTCAGTCATTATTTTTAATTATGTATCTTCATAACATATTTAAATGTTGAATAAAGAAATTCAACTAGTATTATTTCATAAATTCATTCCTCATGCCAGCTTATTCACCTAGATGAATTCAGAATCATCTAGCCACATGAAAGGAAAATATCAGTGGAATTTTAATGAGGATTCCATTAAATATGCAAATTAATTTATAAAGAGTTGAAATTTTTCTTAATTTCACGTTCGTATTCAGGTATTAAAAAATTGCACTAGATATTAAATACCATTTTGGTAAATATTCTTGCAATATTGTTTATTAATATCATGCTCATTTCCTGCTAACAGTATTTTAAGTTTAATGTCATTAAGAATGAGAGTCCTCCCTCCAATATGTCCCTGATATTGCAATTATTTTAGAAAACCTTTTGATTATCTTTGGAATTATCATGTCATGTTAGCTTTCTGGATTTTCTTATCACTTTAACAATTTTTCTCAAATCCATTTTTTTTCTCCAAATAATTGATAAATATAACTCATAATAGCCATATCTCTTTAAATGTTATTTCCTTGGTTTGAAATTCTAGACAAATTCAAGAATAATGGAAAGTATGACAGCGATCTTTTATTTTATGATTTTAAAGGAAATAACTCTAGAATTTTAATTTAATTTGATGCTTGCTATGATTTAAGATATATTATTTTATTTTGTGGTAAACTTGAATATATTTAATTATTAGTTATATTAGAGAAGTTTTTTTTTAATATTATGAAAAATCATTCAATGGCTTATTAAGTATTTAGGAAAACATAAGTTTAGACCATATCTCTCTATTTCAAAATAAATTTCAAACAAATGTGAAAGAAGAGAAAATACTGGCTGATAGAAGAAAATACAGATGAATATATAGATATATAAATTTCTGCATAGATATAATCTTAAAAAAATAGTTTTTTCTGAATTCAAATCTTTGATAGAAATAAGAGGGGGAAAGATGAAAAATTGGACTAAAATATTGAAAAACTTTATGCAAAAATATACCATGTAGAAAAATTAAAATGCAAAAACTAATCTATTCAACTCTCTTAATTATAAAAAACGGAAAGGTTATTCCTTTTGTGAGTAAAACAGTATTGGATATTAGCAATTCACTAAGGAAATGTACATGAGGGTATAAGCTGAAAAAATTTTCATCAAACTATTATTGTATGAAAGTGGAATAAAAACAAGATGTCATCTTCACTGAAGGATTTAAAAGTTCTACTGGGTGGGAGAAACTAACAGTCATATATTGCTACAAATGCATAATTGTTCTGCTGCTCTGGGATGGAGAATTTAAATTAATACACAAATCTTTTATAAGGAAACCCATATTTGTCAATACTAAAGGTAAAAAATCTGCAACAGGCTACTCTAAATTGTTAAAAGTGATCATCTCTAAGTTGTAATGTTAACCTTGATTATTAGATTTATTTCCTTTGAATATATCTTTCAAATGCAGATGAAGACGTATGCATTCCAGTCTTAAGAAATGAAAACTTTAAAATTTGATGATGTTATTTTAAAAAATTCCACAAAACAAACCCAGGCAAATAAGGGAATAAATCATAATGATAACATCTATAGTTAATCATTTAAAAGCAAGAAAATCCTAGAAATGAAAAAGAAATCTCATGGCAAAATTTGGTCAAAAACCAACAACTAGAGAAAAATAGAAAATTATTCACATGGAAAAATAAATATATAGAGAGAATGAAGGGAAATACATAAAGTAAGAATGGGACAAATTGCTACAGATGTAAAAAAAAAAAAAAAGCTAAACTTGGGAAGATAATCTTATTTATATCTCCATGTCAAAATTTGAAAATATCCAGGAAAGGAACCCATTTTTGAAAAATACATGTGTAAAAAATCGATTTTGGGGTGGAGAATAATGGATAAATCACTGAGGAAAGAATTAAGTAAATGACAAATTCTTACCTCCCAAAATGACCTGGTGGGGTTCTGTGGCAGAAGCTATAGAAGGACTCCCCTCAAATATTGAAGAAAAATCAAGTCTATGCCCCTACAATGATTTACCAGCATCCTGGAATATTCCACCAGTGCAATACAATGAGAAAAAGAAACAAGGCATATGAATAAAAGCAACTTTTCAACATTTGCAGATGATGCACTGGCAGCTGAATGACTATTTTTAATGAGTAGGATTCTAGGAGGGTAGTTGATAAAATTCAGGAGTCATTTTGATGTCAGCAATTCATGACATTTTGATCATTCAAATTGCTGTGCTACCATCAGGTCTATCTAGTTTCAGAACATTTTCATCATCATGGGAGCTTTGTTTTACATTATTTTAAGCTCTTTTATCATTAGAAATTTATGAATATGTGGGTGCGAGAGAGAAAAATCAGCAACATTCAGATATACTGTTAAAGTCTTGTGGAAAACAGAGCAGAATCATTTCAAATATTAAGAAAAATATAGAGAGGAGGAAGATGGCGTTAGTGTAGGAGGGCCCACACTGCAAGCTCCCAGAGCAAGGAGGATTGTGGACGGGGTCCTGCACGGGGCTCTGTGCGGTGCACGGTGGAGTGAGAAGCTTGGGACATCTATCTGCGCGGATCAACGGTGTGGACGGAACGGTAGAGATTCGTGAGTTTTAAGGCTGCCATGGTGGTTGGCAGAGACGGCTGAGCCCTGCAGTTAGGGAGAAAAAATAAAAAAAATAAAACGGTCAGATGGAGCCGCGAGCAGGGCAAAAAAGTTTTATTTTCTGGGGATCTGGCTGCCTGGTGCCCCTTGGACCTTGTGTGAATAGAACAACCGAGCTAATCAGCACCCGGTGAACCGGAGGGGAGTTCTGGTCGGGGAATGGAGCTGATTTCCCTACTGACCCAGGGATAAGACCCGGGCCGCTGCGGAGTCAGGAAGAAGGGACACTTCCCAAAAGAAGGAGGGATCTGTTGGAGGACAGGGAAGGGTATTTTTAATTTTTAGACATCGATCTGGCTGCCTGCACTGCTCCATAGCTTTGGGGAGCAGATAAGCCAACCTGAAGCATCAACTTAAAGCATCAGGCTGAGAGCAGACGCGAATCTGCACTCAAACTGATTTACTTAGCAGCCCGGTGACGCTCAAGCTCGGCTCCAGAAGGGGCTGAAATTGGCCATCTTTAGCACTCCTCACTGACTAACATCAGAGATACAGCTAACTGGAGGAGTCCAGAAAGTGGGACGTGCTTGATTAATTTCCACAGGCCCAGCTAGGATCCCTTCCATAAGGGGGTGGTCTAGAGGAGGAATTATTTTGGGTCTTATATTTCGCTAAAAAAATAAAAATTAAAAAAAAAAGGGGGGAGAAGGTCACTTCAATATATGAAAAATTAATTCTTTTTAATTTAGGTTAATAACTAAAAGCTGCTTCAGGACCTGCATATAGAATCCTGTGGGGAAATTCATTGATAAACACAAGTAGGCATGAAGGATCACATGGACACTAGGGGAATCATTGACCCCCCTTAGCTCTGTTTGACTTCTTGCCTGTGTGGATCTTTGGTTTCTCTTTGTTTCTTTCTGGTCTCTTGCTATTCTTTCCTCTTTCCTCCCCCCTTTCTTTTTTCTTATATATATATTTTTAATTAGGTGTTGCCAGCTTGTCGCTTCTTTGCTGGGCTCCTTTTTCAGTAATTTCCCACTTGCTGTATATATTGATTCTGTATTACAAACTATCGCTTATCCTTCCTGCATCTTTCTGCCTTCTCTTTTCTGCTGTGGCTCTTAAAGACAACATTTTTTCATAGGCCCTCAACTTAAGGGTGTCAATTTCTATTCCATCTATTTTGTTTTCTTCATTTTTTTTATTAGTATTAACTTTTTCCTTTCAGAACTTTCTTTACTATTTCTCTCCCTCCTCATAATTCTAGCCTTCTAAATCACTATATATATATTCCTCCATTTGTTTTAACAGTCCATTGTAGGAACTCCATATTTTTTCCTAGTACTCTACACTACCAAGTTAATATTCATCTCATTAATTCTCATTTTCCCCTCTTCTAAGTTTTATCAATATTACTATTATCCTTCTGCCTTCCTTACATCTTTTGATTCCTCTGGCCCTAACCTTTTGCCCTCAAGGGAACATAGAAAGAAGCAAGGAAATAAAATAAGAAGAAAAACTGTCAAAGAGAAAACTTAACTCACACGCAGAACCAACAGCTAAATAAAATTCTAGAGCATAGAGAAAAGCTAATCAACTGAACAAACCCATCAAGATAATATGATGACAAGAGGGCAACAAAAAAATATACAAATGACTCTGAGAAACTGGAAAACATGGACCAGTCCAGTGCACAAAATAAAAACCAGGAAGCAATGCAGTACATCGAACAACTAATCAAAGCTATCCAAACAAATATCATGGACCAACTTAAAGAACTGAAGGAAGAGATTAAGAATATAAAGAAGACACTGGGAGAACATACTGAAGAAATAGCTAACACACCTAAAAAGGTAATGGATATGATGGCAAACAAAGGCACAAGTCAATAAAAGAAAAAGATGCTGGACTCACATGGCAGCAGATTTGAACAAGCAGAGGAAAGAATTAGTGATATGGAAGACAATAGAGCTGAAAACAAAGAGATTGTAGAACAGATAGACAAAAAGATAGAAAAAATCCAGCATGGACCCAGGGAATTAACTGATAATACAAAATGCACAAACATACGCATTATGGGCATCCCAGAAGGAGAAGAGAAGGGAAAGGGAACAGAAGGAGTGTTGAAGGAAATAATGGCGGAAAAATTCCCAACTCTATTGAGAGAGATGGATGTGCAGATCCAGGAAGCACAGCGCACCCCAAATAGTATAAATCCCAACAGGCCAACTCCAAGACATATACTTGTCAAAAATGTCCAATGCTCAAGACAAAGAGAAAATACTCAAGGCAGCAAGAGAAAAGAGAACCATCACATACAAGGGAAGCACAATAAGATAAAGTGCTGATTTCTCAGCTGAAACCATGGAGGCAAGAAGACAGTGGTAAGAGACAGTCAAAACACTAAAAGAAAAAAACTTCCAGCCACGAATTCTCTATGCAGCAAAATTGGCATTCAAAAATGATGGAGATTTCAAAATATTCACAGATAAACGGAAATTAAGAGAGTATGTCAAGAAGAAACCAACACTTCAAGAAATACTAAAGGAATCTGTACAAGTTGAAAGGAAAAAACAAGGTAGAGAGAGTTGGAGGAGAGTTTAAAAACAACTGAAAAGACAAAAAGAGAAACAAACCAACATATGACATACATTAACCCAAAGAAAAAATGGCTGAAGTAAGAAATTCGTTACGAGTAAAAACACTGAATGTTAATGGATTAAATTCACCAATCAAAAGACACAGATTGGCAGAATGGATAAGAAACTATGATCCATTTATGCTGTCTACAAGAAAACCACCTTCGACCCAGGGATTCAAGGTGGCTGAAAGTGAATGTCTGGAAAATGATTTTACAAGCTAACAATAGCCAAAAAAGGACAGGAGTAGCTATTCTAATATCAGACAAAATAGAATTTAAATGCAAAACTATTGTAAGAGACAAAGATGGACACTACATATTAGTAAAAGGAGTAATCTCTCAAGAAGAAATATCAATCATCAACATTTACGCACCTAATCGGGGTGCCTCAAAATACGTGCGGCAAACTCTGGAAAAACTAAGAGGAGAAACAAATGCCTCTACAATTATACCAGGGGACTTCACCACACCACTATCATCATTACACAGAACATCTAGACAGAGAATCAATAAAGAAACTAAGGCACACAACAATACATTAGAAGACCTGGACTTAATAGATATATACAGAACACTACACCCATATACAGCGGGATTTACATTCTTCTCGTGTGCACATGGAACATACTCCAAAATAGACCATATGCTAGGCCACAGAACAACAATCAATGAATTCAGAAAGATTGTGAATTTACAAAGTAATTTCTCTGACCACAACGGAATGAAGTTGGAAATCACTAAGGGCCAGAGAAACAGGTTAGGCACAAGGATATGGAAGTTAAAAAACACACTCTTAGACAAACAGTGGGTCAAAGAGGAAATTTCAAAAGAAATCAGTAACTACCTTGAAATTAATGAAAACGACAACACAGCATATCAAAACCTATGGGATGCAGTGAAAGCAGTCCTGAGAGGGAAGTTCATAGCCATAAATTTATATATTAAAAAAGAAGAAAGAGCTAAAATTGAAGACCTAACTGCACACTTGGAGGAATTGGAAAAACAACAACAAATTAAACCTAAAGGAAGTAGAAAGAAGGAAATAACAAAGATTAGAGCAGAACTAAATGGAATAGAAAATAAGAAAGCACTGGAAACAATAAACAAAACCAAAAGCTGGTTCTTCGAGAATATCAACAAAATTGACAAACCCTTAGCCAGACTAACAAAGAAAAAGAGAGAACAGATGCAAATACATAAAATAAGGAATGAGCAAGGTGATATCACTACTGACCCCACAGAAATAAAGAGTATCATAAGAGGATACTTGGAAAAATTATATGCCAACAAGAATGACAATATAGAGGAAATGGACAAGTTTCAAGAAACCCACAAACAGCCGACATTGATGAAAGAAGAAATAGATGAACTCAACAGTCCAATTACAAGAGATAGACTCAGTCATTAAAAACCTCCCAACTAAGAAGAGTCCAGGACCAGATGGCTTCACAGCTGAATTCTACCAAACATTCCGGAAAGAGCTAACACCAATTCTACTTAAGCTCTTCCAAAAAATAGAAATAGAAGGAATATTACCTAACTCATTCTATGATGCCAACATTACCCTAATACAAAAACCGAATAAAGATAGCACAAGAAAGGAAAATTACAGACCAATTTCTCTAATGAACCTAGATGCTAAAATCCTTAACAAAATACTTGCTAATTGCATTCAACAACATATCTAAAGGATTATAGACCATGACCAAGTGGGTTTCATCCCGGTTATGCAAGGATATTTCAATATAAGAAAATCAATCAATGTAATACAGCACATAAACAGATTAAAAGAAAAAAATCACATGATCATCTCTATAGATGCAGAAAAAGCAATCGACAAAATACAGAACTATTTCCTCATAAAAACCCTACAAAAGATAAGAATAGATGGAAACTTTCTGAAAATGATAAGGGGTGTATATGAAAAACCCAAAGCTAACATCATTTTCAACGGTGAAATCCTAAAACCTTCCCTCTGAGATCGGGAACAAGACAAGGATTCCCACTATCACCACTCCTATTTTACATTGTCTTAGAAGTACTTGCAGGAGCACTGAGACAAGAAAAGGACATAAAAGGAATCCAGATTGGAAAAGAAGAAGTAAAAATTTCACTATTTGCAGATGACATGATCCTATACAGAGGAAGCCCTGAGAAATCTACAACAAGGCTTCTAGAACTTGTAAAGGAGTTCAGTAATGTTGCAGGCTATAAGATCAATGCTCAAAAATCAGTAGCATTTTTGTACACCAATAACGAGCAAACTGAGGAGGAAATCAGGAAAAAAATACCATTTACAATAGTAAATAAAAGAATCAAATTCATAGGAATAAATTTAACTAAAGATATAAAGGACTTGTATACATAAAACTACAGAACACTGTTAAAGGAAATCAAAGAAGACTTAAATAAATGGAAAAATATTCCCTGTTCATGGATAGGAAGACTAAACATCATCAAGATGTCCATCCTACCCAAACTAATCTACAGATTTAATGCAATCCCAATAAAAGTCAATACTATATATTTTAAGGAACTGGAAAAACTAACCACAAAACATATTTGGAGAGGCAAGAGGACCCGAATTGCCAAAGATATATTGAAAAAGAAAAATGAAGTTGGAGGTATCACACTACCTGACTTTAAAACATACTACAAAGCTACAGTGATCAAAACTGCATGGTATTGGCACCAGGATAGACCTACTGACCAATGGAACCTGATTGAGAGTTCTGATATAGATCCTCGCATATACAGTCATCTGATATTTGACAAGGCCATGAAGCCCACTCAGTTGGGAGAGAATAGCCTCTTTAACAAGCGGTGCTTGGAGAACTGGATATCCATATCCAAAAGAATGAGAGAAGAATACCATCTCGCACCTTATACAAAAATCAACTCAAGATGGATCAAAGATCTAAATATAAGAGGGAAGCATCTACAGGACCTTGTAATAGGAAATGGTTTCATGAACTTCACAGCCAAAGCATGAGCAGCAAGAGAAAAAACAGATAAATGGGATCTCATCAAAATTAAAAACTTCTGCACCTCAAAGGATGTTATTAAGAAAATAAAAAGGCAGCCTGCCCAATGGGAAAAAATATTCGGCAACCATATATCTGATAGGAGCCTAATATCCTGCATATATAAAGAAATCCTACACCTCGAAAATAAAAGGCCAAACAACCCATTTAAAAAATGGGCAAGTAACCTGAAAAGACACTTCTACAAGGAAGAGATACAAATGGCTAAAAAGCATATGAAAAAATGCTCATCATCACTTGCTATCAGGGAAATGCAAATCAAAACTACAATGAGATACCATCTTAGACCCATCAGAATGGCTGCTATTAAAAAAACAGCAGACACTAAAAGTTGGAGAGGATGTGGAGGAATAGAAACCCTCATCCACTGCTGGTGGGACTGCGGTATGGTCTAGCCACTGTGGAGGACAGTTTGACAGTTCCTCAGAAAACTAGCAATAGATCTTCTGTATGATCCAGCAATTCCACTGCTGGGTATATACCCAGAAGAACTGAAAACAAAGACACAAACAGATATATGCACACCAATGTTCATAGCGACATTGTTCACCATTGCCAAAAGTTGGAATCAGCCCCGGTGCCCATCAACAGAAGAATGGATAAGCAAAATGTGGTACATACATACAATGGAATATTACTCAGCTGTAAGAAGGAACAAAGTGCTAACACATGGAATAACGTGGATGAATCTTGAAGATCTTATGTTGAGTGAAGCAAGCCAGGCACTGAAGGATGAACAATTTATGACCTCACTGTTCTGAACTGAGGAAAGTGAACAGTCTCTGAGAACCATTGTCTGAAAGATAGGTTAACAAAGGAGAGTTAGAGAAGAGCAGGCTTTAAGCCATCACACATATGGACATAATCTATGGTAATAGGATAGAGTGTGGTTGCATGTTGGGGGATGGGGCAGATGAGTGGTTGTGTTCCTGGGTTTGGTGGTGCAGCACTGGCGGGTGGGTGGATTAGGAAGGGCAGTTTCAAATCCCTTGGGCATGTAACTGTGAATCTTGACATTCCATGGTTCAGGAGAGGGTGGTATCATGGGCCCTGGGGGGCTCGGGAGAGGAGAACAGTCAATATCTAATGGGGTGTTTGGTGATCATGGGGAAGGTTTTTCATTACCTTACAGTAATGGACACAGGACATGGTAAATATCATCAAAATTATTAAACTGTATCATCTAAATTGTAAACTATACTGTAAATCATTGACAATATTTAGTTGCTATATTTGGCTTTCTGTATAACAGTTATAACAGTGCTAACATCCAAAAATAAGGGGGGAGGGTTAATATGGGGTGGGGAAGGGGGGGTGGTTTCGTATCTGGGAGTCTCCATCACTCCATGTGTGACTTTGCTGTGACCTAAAACTTCTTTGAATATTAAATGAAAATTTGGGAGACAGTGGGGATTGAGAGGGGGAAGGTGTCACAGCACACCAGACATCTGATAACACAGTGATAAAAGGAAGGAAAGAAAAGAAAAGAGAAAGGAAAAAAAATGAATATATATATATATATATATATATATTTTTTTTTAATGGTATTTCCTTTGCTTTTTTGCCCATTTTTGAATGTCCCAATCCGCTAATTATGTTTTATTTTGGTTTTTGTTTGATTATTTTTTTTCCTTCTCTTTTCTTTTTTTTTTTTTTCCGATTTCCCTTTTGTTTGTCTCTTACATGTAAGCTTTTCATACTTGTTTCTTTTTCCTAATATGTGTATTTGATTATTTTATGGACTACATGTTCATGGAGGATTTGGATCACAGAAGGGTTACAATGGGTACTGCAGGGGATTATTGGTGGGGGGTGTCTGGGAGGGGGGTTACATGGGAAGTAATTCATCTGTATATACATGAAAGATATACAAAATCGTTCAAAATATCAAAAGATGGGGCATGGTCACGATGGGTGGACAATCACACAATAAATAAGGGAATCTAAATTCCTAGCCTGGAGAGCTCTGCCACAGTCTCCAAGGGAGCAGCAATAGTCCTCTGAGTGCAGCGACAGTGTCTGTCAAAAGAAGATGACCCACTGATGTGTTCTTTTTATTGATGACTACCCTTGTGTGTCTTTGCTTTTGTAACTGAGACTTAGCCTGCAGTTGTGGGGTGCCTAAGGGTTGCCACCTGAGAGCCTCCTTGTTGCTCAAATGTGGCCTCTCTCTAAGCCAAACTCAGCATATGATTGCATTACCTTCCCCCCAACGTGGGACATGACTCCAGGGGATGAGCCTCCCTGGCAACGAGGGATTAATACCAAGTGCCAACTGGCAACACAACTGGAAAAAGACCTTGAATAAAAGGGGGAAAAGATAAAGACAAATGAGTTCAAGTGGCTAAGAGACTTCAAAGAGATTCGGGAAGTCATCCCAGAGGCAACTCTTACGCACACCTCAGTAGGAGCCCATAGAACATCAAAGTGCCTATCACCCCACAGAGAGGGTCTCCTGAGAGCTCTGGAGACACCCAGGTCCTATATAAGGGGGGATAGCCCCAGAGACTGACACCTTATCAGTGGGCTCTGTTTTGGAATCTGTGCTCCTGAGAGTGACAGAATTGGACCCAAATAAGTCCTCCCTCACATGGTTCATCAGTCTCTTCTATTCAAACCTATATGTGATGCTGGAGTTTTAAGTTTATTTCCAGAGACTGCAGTCTCTGGCCTACCTATGTGCCAGGTGTGCATGGAATCTCGGTGGAGCTGCAACTCCTACCCTACAGCTGAATGGACTCATCCAAGTCACCTTTCGAGGAGACAACAATGGGCAACAGCCAGCCCAGGGAATGGAGAGGGCCTGCATCTGCAGGCAGGATCATTCCACCCACCATATCCATGGGATATAAGCCCTCTCTCACTTGGAGGTGAAGTGGACATCATCATCCCAGTCCCTCAGGATTAGGGGAAGAACTATTGACTAGTGTGGACTTGATGGTAGTCTCTTGTTCACATATCGTGATTCTAGCAATGGAAGAAATTATAACAATGAGGTGGAGCCAGTGGCCACTTGACACTTTTGGGGCAGGGAGGGGACAAGCAGTTGAAATAAAGGGGCTTCTTTAGGATTTGTAGGTTGTCCTGAGTACCGTTGTGGCAACGGATGTAGGCCATTTTAAATCAGCACACACCACTCAGAACTGTGTGGGAGAGAGTGTGGTCTACGGTGTGAACTGTGGTCTATGGTTGGTGGCAAGGCCCCAGAATGTGTAAGTCCATTGAGGGTGGTGGGCCACACTTGTGGGAGATGTTTGTGTGGGATCTGTTGGGAGGTGTGGGAGGTGGGCAACATGGGAATCCCAGTGGGTTCCTTGTAATATTTTGGGTAATCTAAGCACCTCTTAAAATATATTTATATATAGATATATATAACATTTTTGTAAGCAAATGCACATATATGCATATATATATTTATATATCATTTTGCAAATGTTGGTATGTATTGTGAAAATTTTGATTTTTACCCACAATTAAAAAAAAAAGAAAGAAAAATATAAAACCCCTGGAATAGACAATGGAAATCTGTAAATAATCAATGAGAGTAAATATCGCTAAAATCTATTGATATCACCAGAAGGTAAGCTCTGTGCTGTATTGATATACATGAGCTCATTTTGTTATCATTACCATTATTCTGATTTAGCAGATGATAATGTTTTTACAGTGGTGTATCAATTACATTATGAGTATTTATAAGTTCCAGGTAGGTCTTAGGTCTTCCTCATGCATTTTATCCTTTAATTTCATCCTCATAATCACAATGTGAAGTAAATGCTACTGTTATCCCAATTACAAAATTGAAAACCGGGGCCGAAGAATATTAAATAATAGATTTAACATTTTTCATATCACATAGAAGATGTGTGAAATGCTTGCAAGTGCTAATTACACTAGATCCAAGAAAATGTTTCTAGAGTGAATGAAAGAATGAATGAGATTTATTGATAATTAATACAGGAGAATCCATGAGTGAGTAGAATAGAGGCATTTTTAAAGTACAGAAAAATGTCTAAGAAAGTTGAGTAAGAAACACTTGAGAGAAGTGGATGCTGAAGAGAAGACCAGTTTTCATTAACAGAGACACATAGAATAGTCTTCTAGCCCAGAAAGGTAGAGAAGATGATAGAGGGGGCTGCATGGCTATGTGCAGTCTTTAAGTGGATGGACTCACTCACCATCTTGTTAACCCAGTTTCTCCCATTAGAGATCACTTTCTGAGAATGCTGCCTTCCTCCATATTAGTTTCCCACAGCAGATGCTCAGATGGCCTTCCTTGAAGTTCTTTTCCCTGGGTACTTTCCCTTCTGAGTGATGGACGTTCAACTCTGCTCCAAGGAAGAGCAGGGATTTGGCATTAGGCATACTTTCCCTTTAAGACTACAGTTGAATTCCCTTCTTCTTGGTACCCTTAAGCTGTAGGTGAGAGGAGGAGTGGGCATATTTATAATTTCTGGGATCTGAAAGTTTTTCTGAGTTGACCATTAAATTACTCTAATCTCTTCTTACTCTAATCTCTGAGCAATTTGGTCCCATGTGTAAAATGGCCAAAATAGAAAGGAACTTATTTTCTGCTAGTTTTGTACCTTGGGAGGACCTTGGATGACACATATGTTTAGCCCTCCCCTTGGGGCCCCTTCCACCGTGTGTTTTTTCTCGTGGCTCTGACCCTCACCATTCAGTTATCTCTCCAAGGAACATTTACCCAACATTTGAGATGGAGTTTCTTTGACTATCAAATACATTTAAATATACAGTACTGCTGTTTTGGTATCCTGGATCATGAGTATCTCCTTGATACAAAGCTTAGTGGTGTTGTCACTGTCATTTGGTACACACCTGAAAATCCACCACTTTTTCTGTGACTTTAACCAGAAGGCTTCATCAATGATATAGTGTTGTACTTTGCAGCTAGCCTCCTGCTTGCTGGTCCCCTCCATGAGATCCTTTACTGTTAGTGTAAGATTTTTCCTCCTTACATGCAATCTCATCTGCTCAGTGGAAGTATGAAACTTTTCCCACCTGTTCATCATACCTGTAGTTCTCTGCTTATATTACTATATGAGTTTGGTGAGTTTCAGAGCTCTGCTATGCGCAATGCACGTGCTCCAGCCTTGGTTATGTACCTCATAGTCATGCCCACGATAAAGGCATTCCTTCATGTGCAGCAGTCATCAAAGAATAAAGTACAATATTATTTTGTGACTATTACAAAATACATGTGACATCTATTTTTTTATCCCCTTGGAACTCATTTCTTAGTGGGAAATGTTACAATAATTCTAAAATGATTCAAGTACAGTGAATCAAGTTATGGATATAATTCAGCTGCTAGTAATAGAAAATTCACCAAAATAATGCCATAAGCAAATTTTGTTTTATTTATCCAGTCATCACAGTTCTAGAATTAAGCAGTCCAGGGATGGTATGGCAGCCCAGGAAAGTTGTTAATCCAAGAGATCTCCTTTTATTTTTGAATAGCTATGGCACTTATAGATGAAACAGTTGATGTTGATTGTAGCCACATGTTGTGCATATAAATATTACCATTGAATTGTATACGTGAATATGATTAAAATACAAACTTTGAATTGTACTTAGGTTACAACAATGTAAACTTTTAAAAATATATAAAGTTTTTAATTTATTGTTTAGTCTTAAATTTATAGAAACATTAAAAAATCTACTAAGGAAGTAGATTGTGCACCACTCAAGGATATGCAGGAAAAATAAATGAGAATATCCTTTCATTTTCTTAGGCTCAACTCTGGTGACTAATAGGGTCTAAATATATTTCTTATAATGAACAAACATTTTATAAATGAGGGACGAATTGACAGGTGGTAATTTTTGTCACAAGCATGATATTCTTCATTGTTTTGCCAAAGTGTCATCAAGCAAAGGAATGTAGTATCCATGGTTTCCTTGGATTTATATCTAATGGATACAGTTCTCTTTATTGAAGAGGAGAATAGTAAATTTCTAGAAGCAACATTAAAGGCTAAATCCTCACCCCATATCAGAGCTTTGGAGATCTAAGGGACTTAGTCCAGGTAGGCACCTCAGTCTTATACTTTGGAATAACTTTAAGTCAATGTATGTGGTAAGTTGCTAGGAGGTTGCATCTGTGGAAGGCAGGGGAGTTCATTGAGGAGAAATCATAGGAATGGGATTCTGCTGACTCAGAACCTGGGCTATTGGGAGCAAAGAATCAGTAGGAAAAATTTCCTTTCTGTCCAGACCAGTGTCCCACAGGGAAAGGATGGCTACTGGGTAGAAATAACAAGGAAAAGTGCTAATAAGCTCCTATAAGGAAGCTGACAATATCTCCTCCGCTGCTGTGTCTCACCCTGTGCAACCCTGGAGTGGTCTGACATGCTTGCTTTCTTGGGAGCCTGAGCTCTGCCTGGGGGACCGATGCCTGATTTGTTCCTGCTGTCTTGATGGTGAAAGAGCTTCAGCCCTGTAATCAACCACCTGGGGAGGAATTTGGAGTTCTATAAAGAAATCTTCTTCTTAGAGAAACCATCCTGATGAGTCTGAAAATCAGCAGAATTTGTAGGAAAAGGTCCAAGAAGAATGGAAGCCAAGAGTTTTTCCCTGAGGTTATCTGAGAGGCAGTCCAGCCTAGCCTGGACCAGGGAGATCATCATGCTTGTTTTCCTGCTAGCATAATTAATGAATGTATTTACTTATCCTGTAAAAAAGGAGATGTCCTTTGGACTCAACTATGCAGGGGTCCTTGATAACAATTAAATGATTGGGAATGGAAGCACAATTAGAAGAGGGAGTGTGTGGAATGAAGTGGTTCAGAAAAAGCTGAACATGTATCCATGGAGCCTTTTACTAAATGGGAGTAGGGAAAAATGAGCTATTAGCAGTGGTGGAATGTGTAGAAGTGAGGGCTTTTTTAAAGAGCACTTTATCTGAACATGTTTCTGTATTGATGACAAAGGGCCTGTCCAATGGAGGTAGATTTTACTTTGGTAAGAATTTCATGGGACAAACACTCCCACATTGGTTACTGTATGAGAAAATGTCAATTTAATTTAACAGCAGTTAGGTGATATGCTAAAAACTTTACTTGGCAATCATTCCTTTATTGGTGAAGTTAGCCATTAAAATTTTCAGTTGCAGGCAATTGTTTATTCAACTCTTGATCTTTATACTGGGGCCTGAGTAATTTAATTGTTGCTTTGATTGAAACATTTCAAATACAGAACTGGAGGGTTTTCTTCCTTTCCTTTTCTTTCTTTCCTTCTTCCTTCCTTCCTCCCTCCCTCCCTCCCTCCCTCCCTCCCTCCCTCCCTCCCT
>JAKSZT010054267.1:5009484-5020116 GCA_026826555.1 Tolypeutes matacus | reverse complement strand
CCTTCCTTCCTTCCTTCCTTCCTTCCTTCCTTCCTTCCTTCCTTCCTCCCTCCCTCCCTCCCTCCCTCCTTCCCTTCCCAACCTCCCTCCCTCTTTCTTTCTTTCTTTCTTTTCTTTTCTTTTCTTTTCTTTTCTTTTCTTTCTTTCTTTCTTTCTTTCTTTCTTTCTTTCTTTCTTTCTTTCTTTCTTATCTTAGCAGTTTTCTTTTAAATTCTTTTATGTATGTGCAGATTTATTTAAGGGCATTGTTTGAAAGTTCATACATTTTATGTGGTCAAATCAATGTTGCATATTGTTTTTCTCTCATTTTCTTTCTTTCTTTCTTCTTTTGAATATTCTTTTCTTTTTAAACAAGCTTTACTTTATATAAATGTTACATAAAAAATATAGGGGATTCCCATATACTCTATCCTTCCCCATCCCACACTTTCCCTCATTAACAACATCTTTTGTTAGTGTGGTACATTTGTTACAATTGATGAATACATATAGATCCATTGTTACTAACCTTGATATATAGTTTACATTATGATTTACATTTTGCACCACACAATTTCATAGGTTATCACAAAATAGACTGTGTCCAGCATTGCATTATTATGGTTTACATTGCCCACTACACAATTTCATAGGCTATCACAAAATGGACTGTATCCATCATTGC
Organism: Tolypeutes matacus; assembly: GCA_026826555.1. Taxonomy (NCBI): domain Eukaryota; kingdom Metazoa; phylum Chordata; class Mammalia; order Cingulata; family Chlamyphoridae; genus Tolypeutes; species Tolypeutes matacus. The sequence continues at coordinate 5,019,452 of JAKSZT010054267.1, read as the reverse complement.
ATTATCATGGAGAACAATTCTAATGTCTCAAAATGCCCCTTGGGAACTATTCTTCCCTCTCCCTAACCTCAGAAACTCTGGTGACCACTGTCTTTGTACCAATATTATAAATTCTTCCATTACTAAAATAATAATAAGTTTACATTGGTCCATAATTATATTCCCCCTTATGTTTGTTCATTTCTCAATTATGAGATTATGGGTTTGTGATGTTTGTTTGATTTCCAAATGACAGGGCGTTGAGATCCCATGGGACAGATGGATGGAACTGTCCTGCTTGCAGTTGTAGATACTGTTTTTCAGGATGGACATTGTCCATCATCATCCTTTTGTTAGCTGTCCTGGGTGAGTCCGATGACCTGGAGAGGAGGTATTGTCTGCAATTCTCCTTAGATTTAGGGCTCAACTGGCATATGAACAAACTAAAGATTTAAGTCTCTGGGACATATATTTAATGGGTATAGTGCTAATCTTTGGTTCAAGTAAAAGCAGCAGAATAACCATGTGTAAGGAAATTATAAATCAATCTAACTCTGATACATTAGGCAGATGTGTTATCATATATTCCTAGTTATGCCATTGCCTTTCAAATTTAGAAAGCCATGCTTCCTTTGACTTAATGACTAATAATGATTAATATTTTATATACATTGCATTAATGATTGGTAATTATCAATATTTTATATATATTGCCCTCTTGTTTCAACACCCTTGTTTTCTTTATTGTACTTTTTTTCTCTTATGGTTAGATCTATTTCTCTAATTACATCACCTTGTGCCATCACCTGAAATCATTCATCTTTAACATTTGACAACAGGTCACCTTTCTCCTCTCCATATTCTAGAGGGGTGCACAGTCTGTGATTATTGGGAGAGATCCTAAGGAAGTGCAAAAAGGATGTAGGATTGGGGACTTATTTAGAAATAAATGAGACATTTGAGGGGTAGGAGAAAATCTAGCTTCATGTTCTCACCGATGATAACCATTCATTCACTAACAAGAAGGGATCATGTTAAGTATTTTACAGATATTGATTTACCATCTTAATCATTTTAGGAGGAGGGATACCAAAATCTCCCCTATATAGGTGATTGTATTAAGAATTAAAATGGTTTGGTTCCTATCAAATTTCAATAGCTAATTTAATAGTAGATCTGAGCTTCAAAATCTATTTTGTCTGGTTCCATTTGTTGTTGTTGTTGTTGTTTTGCATTTAACCTGATTTAAAAATCTTCTACTGCTTCCCATAAAAAATTCCAAACTTTTGTGCTATATATTATATTTTCTATTGTGAGAAGTTGGTTTGTTCCCTTCCCTCACTTTATTCTTAGGGTGTTCAATCTGTTTGATGTCTTGACACCATGAAATATCACTACTTTTATTTTGGATAAACTGTTTTTTGCTCTTTTATTAGTTTTTTTTTTTTTTTGTTTGTTTGTTTGTTTGTTTTGGTATCAGGGAATATTATCAAGATTAGAATGCCACCAGAACCAAGGAAAGTTTCTTTATCAAAGCCCCTGATAAAGTAGTGATTTGAGGTGATAAATTTTCTTTTCCATCAGGTAACTTCTATTTCTCTCTCTCTGCCTATGTAGCAGATTTTTATGTTTTCATATATGCAAGGAGTCTTTGGAATTCCTGGGTACCATTCCTAAGTATTTTGAGGAAAAAAATATGATGGCAGTTTGAACTGTACTCACCCATGGCCTACTCAGTTTTCTGTGGATGAGAAGAGCATTTTATCAACAGTGCACCAGGAAATCATTTCGTTGTATTTGTGTGTGTGTGTCTTTCTCTCTGTGTATGTCTCTGTGTTCTGTGTGTCTGTATGTGTCTATGTGTGCATATGTGTCTGTCTTCCTGTGTGCGTTTGTGTTTGTGGGTGTCCATCTCTGCGTATGCTTGTGTATGTGTATGTCTGTGTGTATCTATTTGTGTCTATGTGTGTCTGTCTGTGTTTATCTGAATATCTCTTTGCATGTGTGACTGTGTGTGTGTGTGTCTATTTGAGTAAGTCTATGTGCATTTGTTGGTTTGCACAATCATCATAACAGAATTATTTTAGTTCATAAATTCTAATAAGTGTCTCCTACAATATAGAATATGGACACAACCTTACCCATAGAAACAGGAATGGTTCCCTTTCATTTCATTGAGACATTTTGTGATTGTTAATTTCATTTGTCAACTTATCTAAGTTAGAGTTCTTGCACAAGCATGCTCTGACCTGACTATTGCTGTGAGGGTATTTTTTTTTTCTTAGAGTTTCTAAGGCTAACAGTTTTATTTTTTTTAGATATGTATACATATTATTTTTAAAGAATCTTTAGATTACATAAATATTATATAAAAAATATAGGGGACTCCCATCTGCCTCCTCCCACACTTTCCCTCATTAAGAACATCTTTCATTAGTGTGGTACATTTTTAAAAATTGTTGAACACATATTGAAGCATTGCTACACTAAGGCTTATAGTTTACATTATAGTTTACATTCTGCCCTACAATACTTTATATGTTTTGACAAAATGTATAATTGCCTGTTTCCATCATTGCAATGTAATGCAAGGGAATTCCAATGTCCTGAAAATGCCTGCAAGTTACACTTATTCTTCCCACAGTGAAGGTATTTTGTAGATGGATTGAAATCATTAGTCAGTTGATTGCATCTAGGGCTGATTATGTCTACTATCAAGGAAGGATATTGTCTTCCTTAAGAAGAGATGTCTCCTTATCCAATCAGTCCGGGCCTTCAAGGGAGAACTGAGAATTTCAGCTGTCAGAAAGAATTTCTATCTCTATTTTGGACAGTCAGCTTCTCCTGGGGAAGTTGGAGTCACCTTAATCAAGTGATTTAATTCCCGCCCTTTGGAATTCAGACTTGCCAATCCCCCATAGTTGTATTAACTAAATTGTATAGTAAATACAAATCTGTTTTTCTGGGGAATCCGAATACAGATTTGAAACCAGAAGTGCTTTTTGAGAAAGAGTATTTTAAGGATGAAATTTCTGAGTTTGTTTTGGGGTTTTCAATGGTTCTCTCAGTTGATTAGATTAAGAAGGAGTAATTACTCCTATTTCCATTGATCAGTAAGACACTGATAGCCCATGGCATGAAATGGCAATAGAGATTCACAATGTATTACCTTTAGATACTGCTACTCAAATGCTTATGTAAGGCAAGCCTCTGGGTGACAAGGTATTTGATATTTTAACTGAGTTTTAGGTAGTTAAAAATTATAAATGCTGGTTGTTCCTAAATGTGCTAGATAAAATTGTTAAAGATTGGGCCCAGGGCTTCACATTTGCATCTCAAGCACCACCTGAAGGACATGAAAAGTGCTATGTGTGCCCTGAAAGTCGCTCTTAGTTTTTGTAGCTACAGGCTGGAGTATTCTGAAAACCAGCTACTTAGTCTCATTGGGTGAGTGGCAAAATACAATGTAAATTTAGTAACCAATATGCAGGACATCTGCTGTTAAAGTGAGGGTATTCAGGATGGAATGAGATACTGAAAATTGGAAAGGGGCCATATGGGTGATGATTGTGGGAGTGTTCCTTGCCAGATAAACCTGTAATACAGGTCTGCACAGAGGAATCAGCTGCCTGACTTCCAGCCTGCCTTGAGAAATCACATTTCCCATGCCCAGCTGAATAAAGTAACCAGGTTTCACCAGATTTAAATGTAATGGAACCCCCTGAGGTAGTGGGCTTTGTCCCAAGCAGCTGCCCCATGGGATCTAATTAGAGATCAATTAGAGGTAGAGTGGGCATCACCAACTCAAAATCCTCAGGATTGGGGAATGAATGATGAACTGGAATAGACTTGCTGTTATTCTACTAGAGACTTATTGTTATTCTAGCAATGTAAGAACTTTTATTATTCCTTTGGAGGCAGTGACCACTTGAGGTTTTGAAGATAGGGAATGGGGAAAAATAGGTATAATATGGGGGCATTTTTGGGACATTGGAATTTTCCTTAATGATGTTGCATTGACAAATACATGCCATTATATATCTCATCAAAACTTAGAGAATTGTTTGGAGATAGTTTAAACTGTAATGTAAACTATAATCCACACTTAGTGGCAATGCTCCAATATGTGTTCATCAACTGTAACAAATGTACCACACTAATGCAGGATGTTGTTAATGTGGGAAAATTGGGAGGGTAGGGAGTGGGGCATATAGGAATCCCCTAAATGTTTTATGTATCATTTATGTAATCTAAGTACCTTTAAAAAATATATTTAAAAAAATAAAATACAAATAAAAAGTGCCTAGAAATCTCAAAAAAAGGTGCAACAAATTCCCTCCATGACCCACAGCCATCACCCCTCTTTTATTTCAGACCTATAACTACACTGAAGTCCTAAAAAGCACCAAAAGTTGAGAGGCCAAGTGTGCTGCACTCCAAAAGAATTGCATGAGTTTTACAATATACAGACAGAATTCAGGGAAATATGTATAGGAATAGATATGAAGGATGTGGGATAATGGTGGAAGCAACAAAAAAGTTGGATCAGACTGAATTTATTGATAAGAGCCCACTAAGCAGAAATTCTAGGCTCCACCATCTAAATCAAGAGGTTAGAAGGACTGTGTCAGTTTGTTCAGTTCTTTGGCTGGAGCATGAACCAAACAGTGGCCTACATTAAGTGAAGTTGAAATGCCAAATCTGCTCTGGTATAATGTAGATAAGAGGACCCAAAGGCTTAGAAAGATTGGCATGTTGGAGTGGATTTATCATGTAAGACCTGCTCTCCAAACAAAGGAATGTCCAGATGTCACAATTTCACCACAGTTGTGAGGAATAAATTGAGAGCAGTTCCATCATCCTTGAAGGACCCTCTGGTCACTTTTTTCTGTATATCAGAAATTAGTGTGGGACCTGCTTTCACTGAACTTGGACCCTTAAAGACAATGTGAATTATTGGATTCTGAGTGGGTAGAAGCCATGAAGCAGCACTTAATTGCCAAAGACAAGGTAAGTGTGGCTACCCTAATGGACAGCGAGTCAAAGCTGTAACCAGAATGTTACAGCCATGTGGTTCACAGACATGTGGCTTTAGCTAGCTAATCTTGGGTTACCTAGAAATGAAATGGGTAGGAAGTCAACTAGATTCTGATTTGATATTTATAAGAAGAGTTTGAGCTAAAGTGAACAAAAGCCTAACTTGGATCACGACACAAATCATGCCCCTCAATCAACTTTCAGACTTGGGACAGATTATAGGCTCAGAATTTTTTGAAAGAAACAAAGATCAAGATACATGGGTAGGAGGCTGCTATAGTGCCAAAAGCTTTGTTCTATTAATCTTCCAGCAATTCCAGATATACCAATAACCTTTTTTATAGCTGATTGTATGTTAAGGATACAAAAATGTTTCGACATTTGGGGTTTATTAGATGGTGGCTCTGAAATGCCGTATGTTCCATAAGACTCAAAACATGACTGTAATCCCCCAGTAAATGAAGAGGCAAACAGATGTCAGGTGATCAATGGAGTTTTTGCTCAGGTTTATCTCTACAGTGATTCCAGTGGGTTACTAATTCCATTTTGTGGGTATTTCTCCAGTTCCAGAATGTATAATTGAAATAGACATAGTCAACAATTGACAGAAACCCCACATTGGTTCCCCAACCTGTGGAGTGGGGATTATTATGGTAGAAAAGTCCAAATGGAAGCCACTAGAACTGCCTATAACTATCAAAATAGTGAAACAAAAAGCAATAGCAGTTTCCTGGAGGGATTTCCAATATTGGTGCCACCATCAAGGACTTGAAGCATGCAGAGGTGGTGATTCCCTCCACATTCCCTTCACGTCTCCTATTTGCCTTGTGCAGAAAACAAATGGATCATGAAGAATGACAGTGGATTATAATAAACTTAACTAGGCACTGACTGCAATTGCATCCTCTGCTCCAGAAATGATAGAATACGGTGAACAAATTAACACATCCCTGGAACCTAGTGTAGCAGGTTGAATTCTGTGCCCCAGACAAACATATTTTTAATCTTAATTGATTCTTGTGAGCTTGAACCTATTGTAAACAGGACCATTGGGAGATATTATATTTAGTTAAGATGTAGCTAACTTAAACAAGATGGGTTTTAATCCTGCTCCTGGAGGCATTATAAAGAAGGCCACGGAAAGAAAGCCAGAGAAAAAAGCTGGAAGAAAACAGAACCCAAAAGAGAAAGAAGATGACGTCATGGAGTGTACTGACATTTGAGGGAAAATCTGAGGTCTCAAGGATTACTGGCAGCCAGCCCCAGTACTCCACATTCTTCAAGGACAAGGTGTGGCCTTTCTGATGCCTTGATTTTGGTCTTCTCCTAGCCTCAGAAGCATGAGCCAATAAATTCACATTTTTTAATCCAACCCATATTATTGTATTTTTTAGCAGTTGGGATATTAATACACCTGATATGCACCTATTGATCTGGCAAATGACAGTCTTTCTATACATGTTAATAAAAATCAACCAAAACATTTTACCTTCACTAGCATTTCTGGAAATACACCTTCACTGTCCTATCTCAGGGGCATATCAACACTCCAGGCATATGTCATAATATAGTCTAAGGGATTTTGACTGTCTCTCCCTCCCATAAAATTTCACACTGGTCCATTCTATTGATGACATTTTGCTGATTGGACCTGGTGAACAAGAGGTAGCAACTACTCTGGACTTATTTGCATGTGAGAGGGTGTCAGAAAAAAAATCAATAAAAATGGATAGACCTTCCAACAGAGGGAAATTTCTCAGTGTCCAGTGGTATAGGTCATGTTGAGATATCCCTTCTATGGTGAAGGATAAGCTGCTGCACCTGGATTTTCCTACAAGCAAAAAGAGGCAAAACACCTATTTGTCCTCTTTGGATTTTGGAGGCAACATATTCCTCATTTGTGTGTGGTATTCCAGCTCATTTACAAAGTGACCTGAAAATCTGCAATTTTGAGTGATGACTTAGCCATGCAAGCTACTCTCCCACTTGAGTTCTATGATCCAATAGTGTTGCAAGTTTCAGTTTCACATAGAGAGGCCATGTGGAGTCTTTGACATAATCATATGGTAGAATCACAATACAGAAACCAAGAAAGTTGGAGTAAATCCCTGTTACCCTCTGTAAATAACTACTCTCCTTTTGAGAGACATATTTTCCCCTACTACTGAGTCTTAGTAGAAGTTGAACACTTGCTTAACCATGGGCCACCAACTTACCAGGGAGACCCTATTGAGCTGGGTATTTTCAGATCCCATAAATTTGGGCTTGCACATCAGCACTCCATCACAAAATGGAACTGTTGTATATGGGATCTGGCTCATGCTCTCCCTGATGGCACAAGTAAGTTGCAGGAGGAAGTGACTCAAATTCCCATGGCCCCACTCCTGCCTCATTAACTTCTTTTTCCCAGGTAGCAGTGTTGGCCTCATGGGGAGAGACTTATGACCAATTGACTGAGAAAGGAAAATTTTGGTCTTGTTTTGAGGCAGTTCTGCATGATGTACATTTACCACATGTACGTGGACAGCTGCAGGACTACAGATCCCTTCTAGGCCAACCTTGAAAGACTGTGGTGATGGGAAATCCTCCAAGTGGACAAAACTTGAAGCAGTAAACTTGAAGCAGTAAATCTGATTATTCATTTTGATTGGATGGAGAAATGACCAGTCATGTATAATTTGTATAATTATCCCTGGGCTGTGGCCAGTGATTTGGCAAGATGATCAGGGATTTGGAAGGAACATGATTGGAAAACTGGTAACAATAAGCTTTGGGGAAGAAGTATGTGGATAGACCTTTCTGAATAGGCCAAAAACAGGAAGGTGTTTTTGCCCCATGTGAATGCTGACAAGAGGGAGGCTTTAGCAGAGGAAGATTTTAATAATCTATGGACAAGATGACTTATTCTGCCATTGCCTAATGGTCTCAGGAACAGTGTCCACAGTGGTAGAGATGAAGGTTATGCATGGACTCAGCTACATGGACTTTAACTCACCAAGGCTATCTGGGTAGAGCCATAGCTTAGTGCCCAATCTACCAGCAACAGAGAACAATACTCAGTGTATGATATGGAACAACACCCTGTTACATGGGGGCAGGTTGTTTACACTGAACTGCTTTCATAATGTAAAGGAGAGTTTTTTTTTCCTTAGAGGAATAGATCTGTACACTGGATATGGACTTGTATGCCTTGCATGCAATGCTCCTGTGAAACTACCATATGTGGTCTTCCAGAATGCCTTATCCACCATAATGGCATCCCAAACAGCATTGCTTATGATCAAGGAACCCACTTCACAGCAAAAGAAATGTGGGATTGGCACATGCTTATGGAATTCAATGGTCTTACCCTTTTCCCCATCATCCAGAAGCAGCTGGTTTGATAGAATGGTGGAATGGCCTTTGGAAGACTCAATTATTTTAGTAGCTGGTTGGTAAAGCCTTGCAGTGCCAAGCAATGTTCTCCAGGGGGCTCTAAATCAGCATCCATACTATGGTGCTTTTTCTCCCATAGGCAGGAATCATGGGTCCAGGAAATATGGTATGGAAATGGGAGTGGGACCAATCACTATTACCCCTATTGATTCATTAAAGTTTTTGGATTCCTGTATTTTTGAACTTATGCTCAGCTGGTCCTGAGCTTTTCTTTCAAAAAGGAAGTATGCTTCCATCAGGAGACCCAGAAAGGTTTCCACTGAACTGGAGGATAAGATAGCGAGGAGACCACTTTGGGCTCTGTCTCTGAATCAACCTGAAACAAAGGGAGTTACTGTACTGGCTGCAGTGAATGATCCTGATTACAGGGTATTTAATACTGCATGTCCTGTGGTTAAAGTCAATGGAAAACTGCAACAACCCACCCCAGGCAGACTACTAAAGCCCAGCTCTGTAAGGATTGAAGAATTGGGTCATTAAAACAGGCAAATAGCCATGACCAGCTGAGGTGTTCCTGAGGGTACAGTGAATAAAGAATGGGATGGAAGAGGGGTTACTTTTAAATATGAGTTTGGAGCACATAGCCAGTTGCAGAAATGCAGAGTGATTTCTTCTTTGTTTTTTTGTAGATATGTTTGTATAAACACATAAAGCAAATATTCTTTGCTTTCTCTCTCCTTCATCACTATATCATTTTAAATAATTTGTATTATTTTTATGTTATATTGTATTTAAGTTATAATTTATAAAGAATAATAATTAATATTACCTAAGTTCATGCATCATTTTCTGGAGAAAGCATTAGTGCATTTCTGGTAGTATGCAGGACAGTTGAATTATGTTAGGTGAAAGTATGTCTATATTATTGACTTTATTTAAAAATTAAGTATCATTTAAGGAGATGTGTTTGAGTGGTAAGTTTATTAAGTGTGAATTGTTATGGTTAATTTCATGTGTCAAGTTCACTGGATTATGGTGTCCAGTTGTTTGTTCAAGCAAGCATTGGCTTGTTACTGTGAGGGTGTTTCTTAGATGGATTTACATCATTAGTTGATTCCATCTATGGCTGACTGCATCTACAATCAACAATATTGATTGTCTTGAACAATGACAGGAATATCCTTATCCAAGCTGTGGAGCCTTAAAGGGAACACTGAGGGTGACATTAATCAGAAAGAATAATTTCTATCTCTATAAAGATATCCATCTTATCCTGGAGATTTTTATCATCACATTTATTGGAATTTCCAATGTCCAGCTTCTGTGGGGGAATTAAACATTATCTTCATTGAGTTTCTGGCTTGTCTTTCCTATAGAATTTGTATTCACCTATCCCCATGCTCTCATGGGCCTAATCCTATTATAAATCTTTTAATATTTACATATATATTTTATATTCACTGATATATGATCTATCTATGTATCTATGTATCTATGTATCTATCTATGTATGTATGTATCTATCTATCTATCTATCTATCTATCTATCTATCTATCTATCTATCTATCTATCTATC
>JAKSZT010054267.1:4941614-5009474 GCA_026826555.1 Tolypeutes matacus | reverse complement strand
ATCTATCTATCTATCTATCTATCTATCTATCTATCTATCTATCTATCATCTCATCTCCTGATAGTTCCCTTACTTAGGAGGACCCTGATTAATACACCTTTGCAGTCAACTTAATAAAGTGCATGAAGTACAACATGTTGATAAGGGACTCCTTATGTCTTTAAATTCTCTGATACCGTCTCTCATTCCTCTCCCTTTCACTCATCCCCTGGCATTCTGCATTCCTTGTTGATCTTGAATATCCAGTGAAGCCCTTTTCTTAGGGCCTTTGCCCTTGACACCCCCTCTGCTGCCTATAAACATCTGATATCCTTATGCATTGAGGTCTCTTCAAATATTTCCCCATCTGCCATTCTTGCATGAACATCAAGCACTTTTGGAAGCTCTCAATTTTACCTGCTTTCATTTCATTTTAGCAATGTCACCATGTAGCATGTTCTATGGGAATGCTTTTATTTGCTTATTTTATTTCTCCATCATCACTTTGCATTTAAATTTTGTTTTCAACATATTATTACCATTGCCTAGTCAGTGTCTGCAGAAGATCTGGACTGAATATTCATTCCAAAAATGAGTTAATGAATTTCCATTAAATCTTTACAATCTATGACAGATCAGAGAATATTTTGAAGGCTGGGAAACAATTACTAATCAGAGATGGCACTCTCTGTTTAGATTTTATTTAAAAATCCAGAAATTAATTTCCTGACTCCAAAATACAAATTGTAGATAGGTTAGCAATAGTTGTTTGTTTGAAAATTAGTCATGTTATTTTTCTTTCCAGTTAGTCACATCAAGCACATGGAACCAGGAAATAATACAGAATTTCAAAATTTCTCCTTTGGAGATTTTCAGAGAAATTAGAATTGCAGTCCTTCCTCTTTGGGCTGTTCCTGTCCATGTACCTGGTCACCTGCACTGTGAACCTGCTTATCATCGTGGTTACCATCCCTGACTCCCACCTGCACAAGCCCATGTACTTCTTCCTTTCCAACCTGTCCTTTATAGACATTTGTTTTTCCTCCACCACTGTCCCAAAGATGCTGGTGAACCTACAGACACAGATCAGAGTCATAACCCATGCAGGCTGTCTCACCCAGATATACCTTTTCCTGCTCTTTGGAGGGATGGATGACTTCCTCCTGGCTGTGTCGGTCTATGACTACTTCGTGGAAATCTGTCACTCCTTGAACTACTCAGCCACTATGAACCCCCAGCTCTGTAGACTGCTGGTTCTGGGGTCCTGAACCATTTATTTCCTGTATTCCTTGTTACAAAGCTTAATGGTGTTTCAGTTGTCCTTTTGTAACCACTTGGAAATCCCCCACTTTTTCTGTGAGCTTGAACAGATGATCCAGCTTTCCTGTTCTGAAATCTTCTTCAATGAAATAGTGATGTATTTTGCAGTTGGGGTGCTCATTTTTGGTCCCTTCACTGGTATCTTTTTCTCTTATTCCAAGATTGTTTCCTCTGTATGTGCAATCTCATTAGTTCAGAAAAAGTATAAAGCATTTTCCACATTTGCCTCTCGCCTCTCAGTGGTCTCCTTAATCTATGGTACATTCATAGGACTGTATCTTAATTCCACTACATCACCAACTGCACACTCAGGTGCAACAGCATTAGTGATGTACACTCTGGTCACACCTATGCTGAATCCCTTCATCTACAGTTAAGTAATAAAGAAAGGATGAGGGCTCTGAAAAGATTCTTCAGAAGGAAAGACATGAAAGTGTCTTTTCTTCTGGGGCATAAGAGATGCCTGTTATTATAAAACTTAAAACCTCAGAAACAGAAATTGTGATCCTCTGATATTCTCTATATTCAGACATGTTCTTAATCTGAAGAAAAACTTTATATCATACATTGCTCTACAATAGTAAAGAACTGTGATTTTTTTTTTTTTTACTTTATTTTAAAAGATGTTTTATATTACAGAAAATACAGGGAACTCACACAGCGCTATTTGCCTGTGGGGTGGGGTAGAGTACCTGGTGTCCATTCCAGAGTTCAGTGCCGCTCCCCAAAATAAAAGAGAAAATGATAAAGGAAACATGATAGAATAATAAAAATTGTGGAATTTGTGAAAAAGTTATGAGTTCTTTGTACTATTATAAAAGTTGGAACTAATTTCAAAATAAAAAATTTGACAAAAAACTTAAAGCTGATTTAATAACTTCTTAAAAAAAGAAAATATAGGGGATTCCCACATACCCCCTTCCACCTCCCACACTTTCCCACATTAACAACATCTTTCATTAGAGTGGTACATTTGTTACAATTGATGAACAAATATTGGAGAATTGCTACTAACCATGGTTTGTTGTTTGCATTGTGGTTTACACTTTGCTCTGCACAATTTTATAGGTTGTGACAAAATGTGTAATGACCTGTATCTGTCATTGCAATATCAAGCCAGAACAATTCCAATATCCCCAAATGCCCCATGCTACAACTATACTTCCCTCCTTCTCCCCTCAGAACCTCTGGTGACCACTAAAAGAATTGTATGTGATGATTAACCTCTACTCATTGAAGTAAGAAATCTAGGTGTTAATATGCAATTAAATATATACATTGGGCAGCAGGACTGGGTTGCACATTTTGCACTATTTTATTTGACAAAATATGTGACACTTACCATTTCTTTAAGCAAAATGTCTGCCCTTCCTACACATTTTGTCCTAAAAATTAAAAAGTATGTGCGTGAAAATCTATATATTTATTAAATCACCCGATGTATCTCCTTCCTGTCACTTCACATTAAAAATAACTTTTAAACAAAAATATTACACACAGAGAAGGGTATATTATAAAGATTCAGTCTGCTGAATTTTTACAAATTGAATACCCCCATAAAACTAGAGCCTTGAATTTGCTTCCCATCTGCTCTTTTCTAGGCACCTTCCCAATTTTTGGAAAACCACTCTGCTCTTATTTATAGGTTAATTTTGATTATTGTGTAATTTATAGAAATCAGTTATAATGTAATATTTTAGGTAGACTTATTTACCTGATTGTATCCATATTTTTGGATAAGGGTATAAACCAATCATAGTCATTGTTCATGGTAATCCTTTGTGTTAATATATTTAAATTTGTATACTACTTTACTGTTGTTGAGAATTTGTATATTTCCAATTTGGGGGCTCTCACTAATAATGTTCCTGCCAACATCATGGCTTACATCATCTCTGAAAGGGTGTATGTAATGGGAGAGAGTGGAGATGCTAGCTTTTGATGGCAAAGAAAGATAAACACTCCACAACTGAAGGCCCCATCTGATGAGGAGGAGAACCTGTGTGACTGAAGGCTTTCAAGGGACACAAAAATGACAGATTGTAAGGTTCAGAGAACTTGAAACTTCTCAAAATTCCTTTTGCTTCTACCCTCCCTTACCTCTGATCAATTCCTGTCTTATTTACTCTTGGGTACATTAGACCACTTGCTCCTAAGTTCATTGTGCTAACAAATCACCCATTGATCCTGTAAAATACAGATTTCAACTAAGCTGATGTGGGATGGGGCCCAAAAGTCTGCATTTCTGATGAGGTCCCAGGTAAGGCTGATGCCATTGGTTCATGGAATCCATATGGGGTGGTGATCAGAGGATGGTGAGCTTTGTTTCCATCACATTCACAGGCTAATGGAGGAGAAGTTGTCCTGGTCGTACTGTGATACTTTGTGAATAAATATATTAGTCTTAGGTTGATGTCCATCAGGCAAGAAGACTCAACCCCGTTTTTCATCATATACATTGACTTTATCAATATAGAGATGATGCTATTGATGGGGATGGGCTCTTGTCACAGCTCAGATTCCTGATTGTCCCCATTTATATATTACTTTGCAGGTGAAGAATCTTTCCACATGAATAGTCCTCACTTATGCCTATAAACGTATCTCAGTTCAGTTTCTGCTCCAATATGGCAGGGTTTATGATGTTTGCTTGTTTTTGTAGGTCTTCTCTGGATGTCGTCTACTTTCACATGGCATTACTTCATGTGCAGTAGTTATCAAAAGATAAAGTGAAATATCACCGGCATGATCTTTACAGAATAATGTGGACTCAAAAAGTTTTTATCCCTATGCAGCTCTTTAATTAGTGGGCCTTTTTTTTTTTTTTTTTTTTTTAATCTGCAATGTATCAGAACAGTTTATCTAGTGTACCTAGTTAGGGTTGACATTGAACTGCAAATAACAGGTGACTAAAAAGAGATGCTAAAAAATGTTTTTGGGTTTATTTATCCACACCTCACAGGTCTAATATTAGGGAGTCCAGGGCTGTTATGGTAGGGCAATGACACTGTTAAGAATTCCAACTTCTTTTAATTTATTCAACATGTGTTTTGCATCTGCACAGACTAGCTGCTGCACGTGCAGACACCTAATCCACATCTCAGTGATGAAGACTGGGAGTAGATATGGTGATGTAGTGTAAAGAGAGGTGCTGGATGGGTCTTTTTCAAAATTCCCTTTTGTGTAGTATTACCTCTACATGGAAAAGTGCCATATCATAAGTTCAATGAATTTTTAAAAAGTGAATTTAGTCCACGTAACCAGAACCCAGACCAAAAAACAGAGCTTGGTCAGCCAGTGAAGATCTCTGCCCAAATACTATCATTCCTTCCACCTTTAGGTAAACCAAGATTCAGAATATTAATACAAGAGGTTATATTTGTATTTCTGAACTTTATATAAATGGATCATATAATGTATATTCTTATTTGTATGCCTTATTTGCTGAGCATTATTTTTGTTCTTCTTTTTTTCTGTTCTTAAAATGAAGAACATACATGTTTTCCTAATAACTCATATAGTAGACTGAAGATTACATCTCTGTGACCAAATATGTGGCATATAGTGTTGTAGGCAAAGTACTGTGCTTTCAATGATGCACATGTAATAACCCATGGAGCCTCTGGATATATTCTCTTACATGACATAGAGGAACCAAGTTAGCAGATGGCATTAACATAACGAGCTGACAATTAGATATGAAGATTATCATGGATTATTAGGATGGGACAAAATGTAAAAGAGGAAGCAGAAAAGTGAGTGTGAGTGGTGCCAGGTGTGAAGACTTGATGACCTATTTTGGGTTTTGAAGGTGGAAGAGGGGCATGAGCCAAGGAATATGGACAGCCTCTAAGAAGCTGGAAGATGCAGGAAAATAGATCCTTGCTTGGAGCATCCAAAAAAAGGCACAGCTCTGCAAACATCCTGATGTTTAGTAAGCTGAGGATCATTATTGAATTTTGACCTCTAGGACTGAAAGGTAAGAAGTTTGTGTTGTGTTAACCAGTAAGTTTGTGGTAATTCATTACATCAGCTGTACCAACTAATGCCCATGATATCCCCTGAGTTCCTTGATGAGTAAGCTAAGTATATGTCCGCTCCCCCCAAAAACAGTGTTCAGCTGTTAACAAAAAACCCATTAATAGGCAATGTAGCCATGTTTTCCACATAGATTATTAAGGATGATAATTTTTAAAAAGAAGAATAAAGAGGAAATATTTGCCCACTCATTATTAAAATGTATAATAAAGCCATGCTGATCAAAACATTGAGAAATTGGCATAATAGATATACCAATAAAGCAGAATAATAAAAAAAGAATCCTGTAAAATACAAGTGATGAAATTACAAAAGTTGCATCCAAAGCAATGAGTAAAGAAAAATATAAAAATAAACGGTGCTTATACAATTGGTCATTTGTTGGAAGGAAATAAAATTGAATTCATATCTTAACATCAATTGCCATAGATTGAAATTGGAAAAAAGATTTAAAATAGCATAAGACTTCTAGAGGAAAGTATAGATTAACTCTCTGAGCATAAGGTGAGATGAAAGAAAAACAAAGGGCTAAGTCTGAGCACATAAATGAAGCTCATGAAGATCTGAATGTAAAAATACAGTGTTTATAATTTAAAAACATGATAAAAAAAATCTGTTCACAAATAAAAAACTAAGGAGTTTATTCTGAACATATTTGATATTCCAAAATGGAACAATGTAGATGTAAAAAAGTGAAAAAAAATGCCTAATGTAAACTCTGTACTATAGTTAATAGTTCAACTTTAATATTCTTTAATCAATTTTAACAAAGGTACGACAGCAATTAAAGTATAAACAATAGAGTGGTACATGGGAATGCTTGTAAACCAGCAACTTTCTGAATTAAAAAAGTTGTTGTAAATAAGAGAAAACATAGTAAAGTAGTTGAATCAAAGGATGTAAACCAATGATTCAGACAGCAAAAATACAAATAATTTATAAATATGAATATATGCTCAGCTTCACTAACATCAATGAAAGTGAAATTAAAATATCCAGGAAATTTAATTTCTCAATAATCACTTTGACAAATAAATTACAAATGCCCAGAGGTGGAGAGGATGTGTTAAAATATGAAAAGTATGAATTGCCAATGGAAGCTGACTTGTCCAATAAAGGTCTTTACCCTTTTATTTGGTTTGTTTTGGGTCTGCTTCCACCTGAAGTAGGAGTTTAATTCAAAACAACTCTTGGGCTCTGTATTAGTCAGCCAAAGGGGTGTTAATGTGAAATACCAAAACTGGGTTGGTCTTTAAAAGGGTATTTATTTGGGGTAGAAGTCCAAAGATACCAGGCCATAAAGCATTAAGTTTCTTCTCTCACCACAGTCCATTGCCACGTGTTAGAGCAAGACTGTTGCTGGCATTTGCCAGGGTTCAGGCTTCTGGGGTTCCTCTCTTCCTGGGGCTGCGTTTCTCTCTGGGCTTAGCTCCTGTTTCCTCCACAGGGTCAGCTGTAGACGATCAGGCAAATGGCTTGCTTCTCTTCTTCTGGGGCCTTCTTTCCAACATCAAAACTGCTTCTCAAAAGACTGCTTCAACTGTCCTTTGCCTTGCCTTTTATATTCGATTCCCCACCCACCAAGGGGTGGGGCTCAATGCCCTAATCATAATCTAATCATGCCCAGATTAACAGATCAGTTTACAAGCATAATCCAATTATATTTTTGGAATTCATAATTACATCAAATTTGCCCACTGTAACATTCCACCCTCTGAATTCCAAAAATACATTACAATATTCAAAAAACCTTAAATCATTAACAATTCAACTACAAAATCATATCATATTCATTTTAAAGAAATACTGTTCAACTTGAGGCAAAGTCCCATCTGCTATAGACCTCTGAATCTTACAAAACCATTTAACTGCTTCCAATACACAAATGGAAAGACAAAAGATAAACATTTTCAATATCATAAGGAGAAACTGGGATATTAAACATGAATTATGGATCTTCTACAGTTCAGTAAACTTGAAGGGCATCCTCCATTCGTTTTCAAAATCTCAGAGTCATTCTTAAGATGATGGTTTCTTCTCCTTGGGGCCACATGGGAGCCCACCATTTCCACAGGCTTGCCCAACGGCCATTTTCTTGGTTCCACCCTCATCAACCATCTGGGTGTCGACCAAGCTTCAGACCTCACTCCCCAAGAGTGTTGGGGTGATTGCCACACTTTATCCAATCTTTGGGTTAAAGTCTTAGCCCCCCTAGTACAGTGAGGTGAAGACAACACTCTCCCTAACCTTTGGCATACAGGTTCAACCCTCTCAGAGCAACGAGTTGACCACCTGGCCTTCCCTAACCTTTGGCATACAGGTTCAACCCTCTCAGAGCAATGAGTTGACCACCTGGCCTTCTCTAACCGTTGGCATACAGGTTCAACCCTCTCAGAGCAATGGGTTGACCACCTGGCCTTCCTTAATCCATGGGGGACAGGTACACCCCTCTCAGACCTATGGGGTGTTGACCTTAACCACCCTAAACTTTGAGGAATGTGCTCCACCCTCCCTGCACCCTGGGGTGGCAAAACTCTCCCAGAACATTGGGTGGGGACATCCACCCTATTCAACTGCTGGGGAAAACTCACCCTCTCTGTACACATGGGTGGGGCTCCTCTCTTAGCCCAAGGAGATGTCTTAATCACAGATCTCTGCTTCCACGGTTTTCTTCTTAAAACTGATTCTCCTTCAATCTCTCCTTTCCATGTCCTCTTTTGTCCAAGCTGACAGTGGTTTTGTTCATACAGCTCTCTCAAAAACTTTGTTGGTTTAGCATGCAGGAAGCAGGGGTCCAAGCCATCAGACAGTAAGACTTTCCACAAGTCTTTCCGAGATAAGTGCATCTTCAATTCTGAGTTTTGAGTTCCAAATTTAGTGAAGTCTTCAAATAGGGCATTTTCATCTGGGAATTTGATTTCCAGAAACTTGGAAGTTCCAGAATCAGTTTCTGTTTTCTTTTTGCCCAAAAGTTCAGTTCTTAGTGTATTTCTCTCATCTAGTATTTTGCTATAAGCTGCAAGGAGAAGCCAAGCCACATTCTCTGAGTTTACCTTGGAAAGTTATTCAGCTAAATGCTCTGGTTCACCATTTTCAAATTCTTTCTTCCATATAACACCAGGAGTTAATCTTGTTAAGTTCTCTGCAACTTTAAAACATGGATGGCCTTTCCTCCAGTTTCCAAAAATAGTTTCATCATTTACTTCTAAGGCATCATAGAAAGTCTCATTAGCGTCCATATTACTATCAACAGTCTCTTCAAAGTGATCTAGACCTTTTCCATCAAGCATTTCACAATTCCACCAAAAAATACCCCTTACCCATTTATAAAACCGTTCTAACATTTTGGTATATGCAAAAGCACTTCCCCACTCCTCGGTACCAAATTCTGTATTAATCAGCCAAAGGGGTGTTACTGTGACCAAAACTGGGTTGATCTTTATAAAGGGTATTTATTTGGGGTAGAAGTCCAAAGATACCAGGCCATAAAGCCTTAAGTTTCTTCTCTCACCACAGTCCATTGCCACGTGTTAGAGCAAGACTGCTGCTGGCATTTGCCAGGGCTTCTGGGGTTCCTCTCTTCCTGGGGCTGCATTTCTCTCTGGGCTTAGCTCCTGTTTCCTCCACAGGGTCAGCTGTAGACGATCAGGCAAATGGCTTGCTTCTCTTCTTCTGGGGCCTTCTTTCCAACATCAAAACTGCTTCTCAAAAGACTGCTTCAACTGTCCTTTGCCTTGCCTTTTATATTCGCTTCCCCACCCACCAAGGGGTGGGTTCAATGCCCTAATCATAACCTAATCATGCCCAGATTAACAGATCAGTTTACAAGTATAATCCAATTATATTTTTGGAATTCATAATTACATCAAATTTGCCAACTGTAACAGGCTCTTTGACATTTAACAATTATTACTGTCATGTTTGACAGGGGTGAGTATATTGTGATGCTTAAGAGAATGTCCTCACTTTAGACAGGCTGGGTTTGAACCCTAACTCTGCTTCTTCATTGCCTCTGTGACTTTGAGATAGTTTCTTAATTTCTGTAACTCCTTCCTTCCTCATCTGTAACAAAGGGGAAATGATACTACCCACATCTAACTAAAAAAAATTAAATGAGCTAGTACATAAAAAAGGTTAAACAGTGTTAACAATAGGATGTGTTGTCATTTTTAGTTAATAGATTTAAAATTCTTTTCCAGGTGAAAACCTTTCACTAATTCAATAAATTTGTATTTTTCAAGTCCAGACTCCATTGTCTACTTACTCATCCACTGTTGCTATTTTGTACTTTTACCCTTAGGCTTTCTGTATTGTACTAACCAACCCCGAAATCACTGACCTGTTCCAAAAAAAAAAAAAAAAAAAAAAGAAAGAAAGAAAAAGGAAATAAAGCTTGGCATTGTCCTAATAATTTTTTGTTCAAATCACAGGGAAACATGTACTGCAGCAGAATGGAACATATATCAGATTCTTGCTTTAGATATTACTAATGGGTAGAATTACACAGCAAATAAATAATTCCTTTTTCCGGTCTATATGTCATCTATATTACTGAAGAGCCACTAATCAGTCAGTCATTAATGGTGATTAAAATTAATCAAGTAATTTTTCAACATTATTTGAAAACTGTTATGTGAAACATGTCTATTCAGAGAAGTAATAGAATTATATGTGAGCATTTAAAGTAAATTTGAGATGAAGAGTAAAGCATATTTTCCAAGTAACAACAATAATTTCTTAATTTAGGAAGTGGAATAGTTTGAGATTTTTAAATTTCTATTGGTTGTCTTGTATCTTCTTCCACCACATGATTACACTGTTTGGCACTTGGAAGATACAAATATTTTTTGAATGCTTTAAGAATTTGGTGTAAAAATTGATTGATGAACTTTTACTGAGAAGTAATTGACCCATCATGCCTTTTATTTACTTAACGTATTTTTTTCAGTATCTGAAAGTTGAAATTATTTCTGTCATAACTGTAAACAAGGGAAGCGGCTGTGGCTCAATCAGTAGGGCTCCCGTTTACCATATAGGAGGACCCGGGTTCGGTTCCCAGGGCCTCCTGGTGAAGGCAGGCCCGCCAGCACGGCGTGGTTAGCTGACCCAGCGAGCACAAGCAGCAAGGGGGGGATAAATGAATAAATAAATAAAATCTTAGAAAACAAAACAAAACTGTAAACAAACTTATCATATATCTTATCATATATGTGTTAAAACATATTATGCATACTTTTATTTGCAAATCTTTCTGGACTAAAATTCTTAAAGCTAATACAAAGTGGCATGGTTTAGAAGATTAAAGAAGAAAAAAACCACTTTAAATACCAAAAGTATTTAGTGAGAAATAATAGAAAATACATTGACAAAATTTTGAAAGTTCAATTCAATAAAATATAATATAACATCATAAATACATTTCAGATTTTCTGTTTATGGTGATATAAACTTTAAGTAATATGTGTTGATGACAGTGCTATACTGTGAATGATATTTCACCAGTAAATTGTAAAATGCTATTTTTAAATTGTATGTATATTACTACAACAACAATTAAAATATATGAATATTAGTTTTCTTTTAAGTCTTTACAAAAATAAATTATACTAGATATATTAATTAAATTTATTGAGCATCCTTTAAGGATATGGGGGAAATTATTTGAGACATTCACTATAAGGTACATGGTATGTAAAAATTTCTGAATATATTTCTCATAATCAGCAATCATTTCATAGATGAGGGACTAAATTACGGATCTTAACTTGTGCTGCAAACATAATATTCCTAATTGCTTTGTGATAGCATTATCAACTTAATGCTATCATTTTATGTCAAATGAACACTGATCTTCATTTGTTAGAAAAGGAAAAGAGCAATTTCTCATAGTGACTCCTAGGATGACTATATCCAAACCCCATGTCAGTGCTTTGGAAAATCAAGTGACCTAGGGCACATGGGTCCCTCAGGGTTAACTTTTGAAGTAAATTTTTATCAAAAGATTGGGTAAGTTGATAAGAGATTAGAAATATGGAAGACAGGAGAGTTCTTGGAAAAGAGATAATAAAACCTGGATTCCCCTTACTAATAATCTGGTGTTTAGGGTACAGAGAATCAGTAAGAAAAACTTTCTCCCTGTGCAGACCTTGTAACACAGGGACATGATTGTTCAGGGGCTGGAGAAACAAGGGGCAAAGGTGCCTAATTCGCAAATATAGGGAAGCTGTAAATATCTCCTCTGCTGAGGTCCATTATCTTGTGTACCCTTGGGCTGGATGCACAAGGTTGTTACTTTTGGAGTCCTAAGTCTGGTTCCCAACTGATGCCTGACTCTCTCCTGCTGTCCTGTGGGGGGGACAGAATCTTTGTTCTCCATCATCAATCACCAGGCAGGGATTCTGACTTCTGCAGAAAGACCTTCTTGAAGATTCCACCCAGATGATTCAGAGAGCCCAGTAGATCCTGCAGGAAAGAGTCAGGGTGGATTGAAGCCAAGGGCATTGGATTGAGCTCATCTGGGAGCCAATCCAGCCTATCCCAGAACTGAGATATCCTTGCACTTGGTTTCCCACTTGCTCAGTTAATGAATTTTTTTTTTAATTATTATGTTAAAAAGGATTGTCCATTTGAGTCAGTAATGAAGGACACATTGTGGATGACTTGCAGATGGGAATGGAATCCCAATTAGAAGTGAGTAAGGCAGGGATAAAGCAGCTCCAGGAAAAGGAGCTTTGCAGTTAAGTGGGAATAGGGAAATGAGGTATTAGCAGTGGCACGATGTACAGTGAACTGAGGCATTGTTTTGTTTTTTGTTTTCAGTTTTAAGATGAGGTATACTTTGCAAGTGCTTTTATTTATGAGAAATATCCAATCCAATGGAGGTAAATAATTCCTTTCAACAGCATTTCATGAGACATATAATCTCACATGGATAGTCACATAAAAAGGTTATTTTTATTTAATGGGTGGAACAGATTTTTAATCAGCAATATATATATTTAAAAGATCAGGTTTTTACTGCAAAAGTATTGAAAACACACAGCAGCACTTTATTAAAGGCATTGTGAAGCACTCCTTAGGACCAGAGACCCACTCACTAGAACAGTTTATTTCACAAAAATCACATTTTAAAAAGAATGTGAGCTCCTGTCCACTCAGGGACTTGTACAATTATGGTTCTGACCAAGCCGAGTCTGTGGGTTAGCCTGAATGCTGGCTCTGAGAGGGTGGGGAAAGGACCCATTTTCCAGTCCAAGAGGCTTTCGTGTTCTGGGCACAAGCTTGCTCCAGCTTCTATGATGGGGATGGAGAAACTGTGTGGCAGCCTCCTTCCCCTTGTACCTTGGCAATTAGTATTATAGGGGAAGTTAAATATGTCATTTATTGGCCATTTACTTCCCCCATTTAAAATTATTTGTACAACTCTTTGCTTTTTTATACTAGGATATGTTTTCCTACTTCTTTTTAAAAAAACAAACTTTCAAAGAAAGAACTGCAAACATTTTCCCTCAACTTTGCTCTTTGCCATTTAGTTCTTCTATGTCTGTATAGACATTTGGAGGAATGTGTGAATGTCTATCATCATTACATATGATGTTCCTCCCATTGTTTTCCCAACTTAAAAAGTTCTGCTTCCATCAAGTTAATAGGTCACTTTTCATACTAATTGCCACCTTTCATTCACATCCATTTTCCTTATTGTGCTTTTTGGCCTTTGTGGTTAGATGTATTTCTAAAATTGCATGATGTTTTGCCACTATTTGGAAGGTGTTTTTCTTTCCATTGGATCACAGGTTGTCTTTATTCTTTTCATAATCTAAAGCAGTTTCCAGTCTGTGCTTGTTGGGAGGGATCCAGAGGAAGTGAAATAGGGCTGTTGAATAGGGTCTGAGAGGTGCAGAAAGAATGTGACATTTGAGAGTAAGAAGAAAAATGTACCTCATCTCATTATCAGTGATAAGCAATTCTTTACTAACAGGATGGAGAGATGTTGAGGTTTGTATGTGTATTGATTAAGTCTGTTAAGTGGTTTAGGAGGATGGATGCCATAATGTTAACTATATAGGTGAAATGTTTTTTCATTTTTTTTTTTTACTTTTTTTATGTTTAATGAAGCTTTAGATTACATAAATGTTACAACAAAAATATAGGAGATGTCCATATCCTCCACCCACACCCCATCCCACACTTTCCTCCATTAACAACATCTTCATTAGTGTGGTACATTTGTTACAATTGATGAACACATATTGAAGCATTGCTACTAATAATAGGCTATAGTTTACATTATAATTTTCACTTTGCTGCACACAATTTTATAGGTTTTGACAAAATATATAATGGCTTTTATCTGTCATTTGAATGTGATGCAGGACAAAATCAATGTCCTGATAATTCCTCCATATTACACTTATTCTTCCCTCTCCTCCCTTTAGAATCTCTGGCAGCCAATGCCTTTGTAGCAGTGATACAAGTTCTTCCATTACTAGAATAATAATAAGTCTACTTTATTCCATATTTGCATTCACCCCTTATGTTTATTCATTCCACAATCTTGAGGATTTTGGAATGGTGATTCTCACTCTATTTCCAATAGAGAGGGGGCTTAAATTCCATGTGGCAGATGGATGGAAATGTCTTGCTTGCAGTTGTTGATACTCTGTATTTTTGAAATGGGTGTTGTTCATCATCATCTCATTGTTTGTTGTCCTGTGTGGTTCCAATGAATTAGAGAGTAGGTGTTGTGACTCTGCTGAGATTCAGGGCTCAAACAACATATGAACAGACTGAAGATTTAAGTCTGTGGGACATATATTTAATAAGTTTAGTGCTAATTATAGCTTCAAATAAAAGGTGTACATGAGCCATTTGTAGGGCAATTATAAGTGAGTCTAATTCTGTTACTTTGGGTTAGCATATATTACAAAGTAAGGCCCATTGACAGGTGCTGAATTCCTGAGATTGTTTGTTCTGCCTATAGTGTCTAGATGTCTCTAGAGCCCTCAGGAGCCCTGCTGCTTGAGGCACTGTTTACAGAGGCCATCAATGAGATTCTGCTGAGACTCATATAAGCGTAACCTTTGGAATGGCTTTGCAACTCGCTTTGAAATATCTTAGCCATAAAAACACATTTGTATTTAAGATTTCCCCATTTTGGTCAAGGTTTTCTTCCAAATGCATCACTAGTTGGCACTTGGTAATAATCCCTCAGTGTCTGGTAGGCTCATCCTGGAAGTCATACCCCATGCCAGAGGAAGGTAGTGCCATTATATGCTGAGTTTGACTTAGAATGAGGCCACATTTGAGCAACTAGGAGCCTTTCAGGAGATAACTCTGAGGCAATATATAATACAAGGTAAACTTCCAATTTCACAAGAAAACTTTCCTATTACATAATTATATAATTTGCTAATCACAACCCACATAATGAGAGGGTTCTTGCCTCTCTGTTAGAGAACGTAGCAGGACTTCCCAGGATGTGAATTCAATATTCTTATGTTATTATGTGGGTCTCCACCAACTGAGACAATGCCCCATGATGACTTGGACTTATTCATAGGCCATGGAGGCATGCCCAAAGGTTTACCCCTCCTGACACATCCCCCCAACACCAACAGCTGGCACTAGTGATCTTAACCTACCACAGTTGTGAACATTCTGTGAAACAAAACCTCCTTTAAAATAATGCAAAAAATAACAAATAAAAATAAAAGAACACAAAATAATATTAAAAATAACCAATAAAATAAAAAATTTTATAAGAAATTAAAAATACAGTAAATTTTTTTTCATCTATCTTTCAACACCGTAAGATCTATTATCTTTTTCTGAAAAGAAACAATTTCTTCTGTATATTCCCCTATTGTCCTATTCTTTCTCACTTTATCATTAAAGAAGCTTTAGGTTACAGAAAAGTTGCATATAAAAGAAAATATAGGGGATTTCCATATTTCCAACCCACTCTCCCTCTCCTACTCTCCCCAAACATGTATATGGTACACTTGTTACAATTGATGTACAAATATTGAAGTATTGCTACTAACATTACATTATGGTTTACCTTTTGCACCATACACTTTTATAGCTTTTGACAAAATTTTAAATAGCCTATATCCATCACTGCAAGATCATGCAGAACAATTCTAATGCCCTAAAAATGCCCTATGTTCCATCTTACTCTTTTCCCTTCCCCCGCCCCTCAGAACTTATGGTAACCACTAAATTTCAATTTTTAAAGAATCAGTTTCATAGTTGAATGCAATAATATTGAGGGTTTGACATATTGGACAGCTTTCTTTATTAAGCGCTACCTGTGTTCTCAAGAGATTGTTGGTCTTCTGCTTGAAAACATAGCAGGACTCCCTGGATAGGAGATTAATGTTTTACTCTTTATTGAAAGTTTTATATTTCAAAGTTTATCAACTTTTTATATGGCACATTTGAGATTCAAAAACAGGCTATCTGGGGGGCCAAGATGGCGTTAGTGTAGGAGGGCACACACTGCAAGCTCCCAGAGCAAGGCGGATTGTGGACAGGGTCCTGCCTGGGGATCTGTGCTGTGCACGTGTGGAGTGAGAAGCTTGGGACATCTATCTGGGCGGATCAACAACGTGGATGGAACGGTAGAGATTCGTGAGTTTTAAGGCTGCCGGTGGTGGTTGGCACAGACGGCTGAGCCCCATGGTTAGGGAGAAAAAATAAAATAAAATAAAACGGTCAGATGGAGCCGTGAGCAGGGCAAAAAAGTTTTATTTTCTGGGGATCTAGCTGCCTGGCACCCCTTGGACCTTGTGTGAACAGAACAAATGAGCTAATCAGCACCCGGTGAACCGGAGGGGGGATTCTGGTCGGGGAACGGAACTGATAAGCCCCAGGCCACTGCGGAGCCAGGAAGAAGGGACACTTCCCAAAAGAGGGAGGGTTCTCTTGGAGGACAGGGAAGGGTATTTTTTATTTTTAGACATCGATCTGACTGCCTGCACTGCTCCATAGCTTTGGGGAGCAGATAAGCCAACCTGAAGCAGCATCAGGCTGAGAGCAGATGCGAATCTGCACTCAAACAGATTTACTTAGCAGCCCGGTGACGCTCGAGCTAGGCTCCAGAAGGGGCAGAATCGGCCATCTTTCGCACTCCTCACTGACTAACATCAGAGCAACTGCTAACCTGGGGAGTCCAGAAAGTGGGACGTGCTTGATTAATTTCCACAGGCCCAGCTAGGGTCCCTTCTGTAAGGGGGTTGGTCTAGAGGAGGAATTATTTTGGGTCTTGCATTTCGCTAAAAAAATAAAAATTAAAAAAAAAAAGTGAGAAGGTCACTTCAACAAATGAAAAATAAATTCTTTTTAATTTAGTTTAATATCTAAAAGCTGCTTCAGGACCTGCATATAGAACCCTGTGGGGAAATTGATTGATAAACACAAGTAGGCAGGAAAGATCCACGTGGACCCTAGGGGAATCATTGACCCCCCTTAGCTCTGTTTGACTTCTTGCCTGTGTGGATCGTTGGTTTCTCTCTGTTTTTTTTCTGGTCTCTTGCTATTCTTTCCTATTTCCTCCCCCATTTCTTTTTTTTTTTTCTATTTTTTTTTAAAATTAGGTGCTGCCAGCCTGTCACTTCTTTGCTGGGCTTTTTTTTCAGTAATTTCTCACCCACTGTATATATTAATTCTGTATTACAAACTATCACTTATCCTTCCTGCATCTTTCCACCTTCTGTTTTCTGTTGTGGCTCTTAGAGACAACATTTTTCATAGGCCCACAATTTAAGGGTGTCAATTTCTATTCCATCTATTTTGTTTTCTTCTTCTTCTTCTTTTTTTATTTTTTATTAGTACTATCTTTTTCCTTACGGACCTTTTTTTACTATTTCTCTCCCTCCTCATAATTCTGGCCTTCTAAATCACTATATATATATTCCTCCATTTGTTTTCCCAGTCCATTTAAGGAACTCCATATTTTTTCCTAGTACTCTACACTGCCTACACAAGTTAAATATTTATCTCATCAAGTCTCATTTTGCCCCCCTTCTAACTTTTATCAATATTACTATTATCCTTCTGTCTTCCTTACATCTTTTGATTCCTCTGACCATAAACTTTTGCCTTAAAGGGAACATAGAAAGAAGCAAGGAAATAAAATAAGAAGAAAAACTGACAAAGAGAAAACTTAACTCACACGCAGAACCAACAGCTAAATAAAATTCTAGAGCATAGAGAAAAGCTAATCAACTGAACAAACCCATCAAGATAATATGATGACCAGAGGACAACAAAAAAATACAAATGACTCTGAGAAACTGGAAAACATGTACCAGTCCAATGCACAAAATAAAAACCAGGAAGCAATGCAGAAAATCGAACAATTAATCAAAGCTATCCAAACAAATATCATGGACCAACTTAAAGAACTGAAGGAAGAGATTAAGGATATAAAGAAGACACTGGGAGAACATACTGAAGAAATAGCAAACACACCTAAAATGGTAATGGATATGATGGTGAACAATGGCACAAGCACAGAAATGAAAAAGACGCTGGACTCACCTGGCAGCAGATTTGAACAGGCAGAGGAAAGAATTAGTGATATGGAAGACAATACAGCTGAAATAAAAAATATTGTAGAACAGATATACAAAAAGATAGAAAAAAACCAGCATGGACTCAGGGAATTAACCGATAATACAAAACGCACAAACATACACATTATGGGC
Source organism: Tolypeutes matacus (assembly GCA_026826555.1). Classification (NCBI taxonomy): domain Eukaryota; kingdom Metazoa; phylum Chordata; class Mammalia; order Cingulata; family Chlamyphoridae; genus Tolypeutes; species Tolypeutes matacus. Next base: position 4,991,427 of record JAKSZT010054267.1, on the reverse strand, counting down.
ATCCCAGAAGGAGAAGAGAAGGGAAAGGGAACAGAAGGAGTGTTGAAGGAAATAATGGCTGAAAAATTCCCAACCCTATTGAGAGAGATGGATGTGCAGATTCAGGAAGCACAGGGCACCCCAAATAGTATAAATCCCAAAAGGCCAAATCCAAGACATATACTTGTCAAAACTGTCCAATGCTCAAGGCAAAGAGAAAATACTCAAGGAAGCAAAAGAAAAGAGAACCATCACATACAAGGGAAGCACAATAAGATTAAGTGCTGATTTCTCAGCTGAAACCATGGAGGCAAGAAGACAGTGGTATGAGACAGTCAAAACACTAAAAGAAAGAAACTTCCAGCCACAAATTCTCTATCCAGCAAAATTGGCATTCAAAAATGATGGAGAGTTCAAAATATTCACAGATAAACAGAAATTAAGAGAATATATCAAGAAGAAACCAGCACTTCAAGAAATAATAAAGGAATCTCTACAAGTTGAAAGGAAAAAACAAGGGGAGAGGGTTGGAGGTAAGTTTAAAAACAACTGAAAAGACAAAAAGAGAAACAAAACAATATTTGACACACATTAACCCAAAGAAAAAATGGCTAAAGTAAGAAATTCGTTATGAGAAATAACATTGAACGTTAATGGATTAAATTCACCAATCAAGAGACACAGATTGGCAGAATGGATAAGAAAATATGATCCATCTATATGCTGTCTACAAGAAATCCACCTTTGACCCAGGGATTCAAGGAGGCTGAAAGAGAATGGCTGGAAAACCATTTTACAAGCTAACAATAGCCAAAAAAGGGCAGGAGTAGCTATTCTAATATCAGACAAAATAGACTTTAAATGCAAAACTATTGTAAGAGACAAAGATGGACACTACATATTAGTAAAAGGAGTAATCACTCAAGAAGAAAGAACAATCATCAACATTTACGCACCTAATCGGGGTGCCTCAAAATACGTGCGGCAAACTCTGGAAAAACTAAGAGGAGAAACAAATGCCTCGCCTCTACACTTATTGCAGGGGATTCAACACACCACTATCATCATTAGACAGAACATCAGGACTGAGAATCAATAAAGAAACTAAGGCACTCAGCAATACATTAGAAGACCTGGACTTAATAGACATATCCAGAAGACTACACTGAAAAACACCGGGATTTACATTCTTCTCGCATGCACATGGAACATACTCGAAAATAGACCACATGCTAGGCCATAAAACAACACTCAAAGAATTCAGACAGATTGAGATTATTCAAAGTAATTTCTCTGACCACAATGGAATGAAGTTGGAAATCACAAAGGGCCAGAGAAACAGGTTAGGCACAAGGATATGGACGTTAAACAACACACTCTTACACAAACAGTGGGTCAAAGAGGAAATTTCAAAAGAAATCAGTAACTACCTTGAAATTAATGAAAACGACAACACAGCATATCAACACCTATGGGATGCAGCAAAAGCAGTCCTGAGAGGGAAGTTCATAGCCATAAATTCATATATTAAAAAAGAAGAAAGAGCTAAAATTGAAGACCTAACTGCACACTTGGAGGAATTGGAAAAACAACAACAAACTAAACCTAAAGGAAGTTGAAAGAAGGAATTAACAAAGTTTAGAGCAGAATTAAATGAAATAGAGAATAAGAAAGCCCTGGAAACAATAAACAAAACCAAAAGTTGGTTCTTCGAGAATATCAACAAAATTGACAAACCCTTAACCAGACTAACAAAGAAAAAGAGAGAACAGATGCAAATACATAAAATAAGGAATGAGCAAGGTGCTATCACTATTGACCCAACAGAAATAAAGAGTATCATAAGAGGATACTTGGAAAAATTATATGCCAACAAGAATGACAATATAGAGGAAATGGACAAGTTTCTAGAAACCCACAAACAGCCGACATTGATGAAAGAAGAAATAGATGAACTCAACAGTCCAATTACAAGAGATAGAATCAGTCATTAAAAAGCTCCCAACTAAGAAGAGTCCAGGACCAGATGGATTCACAGCTGAATTCTACCAAACATTCTGGAAAGAGCGAACACCAATTCTACTTAAGCTCTTCCAAAAAATAGAAGTAGAAGGAATATTACCTAACTCATTCTATGATGCCAACATTACCCTAGTACAAAAACCGAATAAAGATAGCACAAGAAAGGAAAATTACAGACCAATTTCTCTAATGAACCTAGATGCTAAAATCCTTAACAAAATACTTGCTAATTGCATTCAACAATATATCAAATGGATTATAGACCATGACCAAGTGGGTTTCATCCCGGGTATGCAAGGATGGTTCAATATAAGAAAAATCAATCAATGTAATACACCACATAAACAGATTGAAAGAAAAAAATCATATGATCATCTCTATAGATGCAGAAAAAACTTTTGACAAAATACAGCACTCTTTCCTCATAAAAACACTACAAAAGATAGGAATAGATGGAAACTTTCAGAAAATGATAAAGAGTATATATGAAAAACCCAAAGCTAACATCATTTTCAACGGTGAAATCCTAAAAGCCTTCCCTCTGAGATCGGGAACAAGACAAAGATGCCCATTATCACCACTCCTATTTAATATTGTCTTAGAAATACTTGCAGGAGCACTGAGACAAGAAAAGGACATAAACGGCATCCAGATTGGAAAAGAAGTAAAAACTTCATTATTTGCAGATAACATGATCCTATACAGAGAAAGCCCTGAGAAATCTTCAACAAGGCTTCTAGAACGTATAAAGGATTTCAGTAATGTTGCAGGCTATAAGATCAATGCTCAAAAATCAGTAGCATTTTTGTACAACAATAACGAGCAAACTGAGGAGGAAATCAGGAAAAAAATACCATTTACAATAGTAAATAAAAGAATCAAATACCTAGGAATAAATTTAACTAAAGATGTAAAGGACTTATATACAGAAAACTACAAAGCACTGTTAAAGGAAATCAAAGAAGACATAAATAAATAGAAAAATATTCCCTGTTCATGGATAGGAAGACTAAACATCATCAAGATGTCTATCTTACCCAAACTAATCTACAGATTTAATGCAATCCCAATAAAAGTCAACACTATATTTTTAAGGAACTGGAAAAACTAACCACAAAATATATTTGGAAAGGCAAGAGGCTCCGAATTGCCAAAGATGTATTGAAAAAGAAAAATGAAGTTGGAGGTATCAAACTGCCTGACTTTAAAACATACTACAAGGCTACAGTGATCAAAACTGTGTGGTATTGGCACAAGGATAGACCTATGGACCAATGGAACCGAATTGAGAGTTCTGATATAGATCCTCGCATATACAGTCATCTGATATTTGACAAGGCCATGAAGCCCACTCAGTTGGGAGATAATCTTTAACAAGTGGTGCTTGGAGAACTGGATATCCGTATCCAAAAGAATGAGAGAAGAATTCCATCTCACACCTTATACAAAAATCAACTCAAGATGGATCAAAGATCTAAATATAAGAGCCAAAACCATAAAGACCTCGGAAGATAACGTAGGGAAGCATCTAAAGGACCTTGTAATAGGGAATGATTTCATGAACTTCACAGCCAAAGCACGAGCAGCAAGAGAAAAAATAGATAAATTGGATCCAATCAAAATTAAAAACTTCTGCACCTCAAAGGTTGTTATTAAGAAAATAAAAAGGCAGCCTACCCAATGGGAAAAAATATTCGGCAACCATATATCTTATAGGAGCCTAATATCCTGCATATATAAAGAAATCCTACACCTTGAAAATAAAAGGACAAACAACCCTTTTAAAAAATGGGCAAGTGACCTGAAAAGACACTTCTCCAAGGATAAAATACAAATGGCTAAAAAGCACATGAAAAAATGCTCAACATCACTTGCTATCAGGGAAATGCAAATCAAAACTACAATGAGATACCATCTTACACCCATCAGAATGGCAGCTATTAAAAAAACAGGAGACACTAAATGTTGGAGAGGATGTGGAGGAATAGGAACCCTCATCCACTGCTGGTGGGACTGCGGTATGGTCCAGCCACTGTGGAGGACAGTTTAGCCGTTCCTCAGAAAACTAACAATAGATCTTCCATATGATCCAACAAATCCACTGCTGGGTATATACCCAGAAGAACTGAAAGCAAAGACACAAACAGATATATGCGCACCAATGTTCATAGCGGCCTTGTTCACCATTGCCAAAAGTTGGAATCAGCCCCGGTGCCCATCAACAGACGAATGGATAAGCAAAATGTGGTACATACATACAATGGAATATTACTCAGCTATAAGAATGAACAAAGTGCTAACACATGGAATAACGTGGATGAATCTTGAAGACCTTATGTTGAGTGAAGCAAACCAGGCACTGAAGGATGAACAATATATGACCTCACTGATCTGAACTGAGGAAAGTGAGCAGTCTCTGAGAACCATTGTCTGAAGGATAGGTTGACAAGGGTGAGTAAGAGAAGAGGAAGCTTGAGCCATCACCCATATGGACATAATCTATGGTAAAGGGATAGAGTGTTTTTGCATGTTGGGGGATGGGACAGATGCGTGGTGGTGTTCCTGGGTTTGGTGGTGCAGCACTGGCGGGTGGGTGGATTAGGAAGGGCTGGTTCAAATCCCCAGTGCGTGTAACTGTGAATCTTGACATTCCATGGGTCGGGAGAGGGTGGTATCATGGGCCCTGTGGGGCTAGGGCAAGGGAACAGTCAAGATCTAATGGGGTGTTTTGGTGGTCATGGGGAAGGGTTTTAATTACCTTACAGTGATGGACACAGGACATGGTAAATATCATCAAAATTATTAAACTGTATCATCTAAATTGTAAACTATACTGTAAATCATTGACAATGTTTAGTTGCTATATTTTGCTATCTGCATAACAGTTATAACAATGCTAACATCCAAAAAAAGGGGGGGGTTAATATGGGGTGGGGAAGTATGGGGTGGTATCTGGGAGTCTCCGGCAGTCCGTGTGTGACTTTGCTGTGACCTAAAACTTCTTTGAAAATTAAATGAAAAATTGGGAGACAATGGGGATTGAGAGGGGGAAGGTGTCACGGCACACCAGACATTCGATAACACAGTGATAAAAGGAAGGAAAGAAAGGAAAAGAGAAAGGAAAAAAGAATGAATATATATATTAAGGCATTTCCTTTGCTTTTTTGCCCATTTTCTGAATGTCCCAATCTGCTAGTTATATTTTATTTTGTTTTGTTTTTTGTTTGATTATTTGTTTTTTTTTCCTTCTCTTTTTTTTTTCCCCCCTGAGTTTCCTTATGTTTGTCTCTTACATGTAAGCTTATCATTGTTGTTTCTTTTTCCTAGTAAGTGTATTTGATTATTTTATGGACTACATGTTCATGGAGGATTTGGATCACAGAAGGGTTACAATGGGTACTGCAGGGGATTATTGGTGGGGGGTGTCTGGGAGGGGGGTTTCATGGGAATTAGTTCATCCGAATATACATGAAAGATATACAAAATCGTTCAAAAGATCAAAAGATGGGTCATGGTCACGATGGGTGGACAATCACACAATAAATGAGGAAATCTGAATTCCTAGCCTGGAGAGCTCTACCACAGTCTCCAAGGGAGCAGCAATAGTCCTCTGAGTGCAGGGACAGTGTCTGTCAAAAGAGGATGACCCACTGATGTGTTCTTTTCATTGATGACTGCCCATTTTTGTAAGCATATGCACATATATGCATATATAGTTATATATCATTTTGCAAATGTTGGTATGTATTGTGAAAATTTTGATTTTTTACCCAAAATAAATTATAAATAAATAAATAAATAAATAAATAAATAAATAATAAATACCGCTCAAAAAAAACAACAACAAAAAAAACAGGCTATCTGATTCAAAAACATTGCACTTAATATAATTTAAAAGTACATCATTTGCTTCATGTAAAAAATTCCAACATTTTTTTAGACTTGCTATGTATTCTCAATTGTGAAATGTTTGTTTATTCCCATTATTCATTTTACTCTTGGAATGATCGATCTATGAAGTGTCTTGTCACTGTAAAAGCATATTACTGTTTTTGTCATTTGGATGAATTGCTTTTTTTCTTTTATTATTTTTTCTGGCCTTCAAGGGGATATAACTGGACTTGGAATGTTTTCAGAACTGAGGAAGGCTTTCTTCACCACAGTCTCTCAAAGAATACATGAGTTTATGTCTTTACTTTTATTTTAAGTCCTTTTAATTTCTTCCTCTCTTACTACTGAGACGATTTTTATGTTTCTTTAAACACAGGGCAGAAAGTGACCAGAACAAAAGGGAGCACCATGTTTACATGTGCAAGGGAGGCTTGTCAGCTGGGATTTCAGAGCACCATTTCTAAATATTTGGAGAATAGAAAATATTATGTTGTCAGTTTAGGCTAATCAGTGTGGCTTAGTTAGAGTAGAGCATGATGTTATCTTGTCCGTATGATGTCAAGGTGTGCATTCAGTATCTGTGCACATGTGTGTTTGATGGTGTGTGAGCAGTCCTCAGAACAGTGGTATATATATTCCAATAGGTGTTTCTGATAATACAGAACCTGGATGCAATACTACAAATGCCAATTGGACTAGTCTAATTCCATTTGGTGGGATACCTTTGCAACCAAATTAATAAAGTGTGAGAAATACAGCATATGGATAAAGGACTCCCTGAGTTTGGAGTTTCATCAGCAGCAAGACCACCTTTTTCTTAAATCTTTCATGAAATCATCTCTCTTCACTGACCCCTTACTCATTTCCCTTTCACCTGAACATCTGAAACAAGTCATTTTTCGGGTCTTTGTCCTGGATGTTCTCTCTACTGGGCATAGACTTCCTCATATACTCAGGGCTCCTGCCTTCTCTTCCTTGAGGTGCCTCTTCAAATTTCACATCCTATTTGGAACTTTCCTGAACATCGAGTGAAAAATAGCACCCCCATGTCACTGTTTTTACCTGCTTTCTTTTCCTTAAAGAATGTGTAATCAAGTTATTTGTAATATGATTATGTTTTTATTTGCATATATTCTTTCTCTATCTTCAGAATGTTGGGACTTTTGGGTTACAGCACTGTAGACTCATTGCCTTAACTGTACATGTCTCTCAGTCATATCCCAATATATATTCCATATAAAAATGAATTTCTCATGAGATCTGTAGATTACCTGGATTCTTGAGAAAAGCCTGAGTTTTGGGGAAGTCATTCATAATCAGACATGTCACTAGAAATACATTAAATGAATGATATCCATATAAATAATGTAGAAATTAAAATTTTCACTGTAATTGACAATTTGTTGCATTTCTGTTTGGATAGTTCTGTTTGTTTATGTGAAAACTATCCAAAAGTTCCATTCTATTTCTTTTTAGTCACATCAACCACTTGGGACCTGGATATGAAATACATATTTCAGAATTCCCTCTCTTGGGATTTGCAGAGAATCTGGAATTGCACCCTTCCTTTCTAGGCTGATCCTGTGCACATACCTGGTCACAGTCTTTGGGAAACTGCTCATCATCCTGGCCATCACCGCTTTTACTCCCAACTCCACATACCCATGTATTTCTTCCTCGGCAATTTGTCCTTTTGTGACATCTGTTTATCGTCCACCACTGTCACAAAAATGCTAGTGAACATACAGGCTCAGAGCAGAGTAATAAGCTATGCAAGATGCATCACCCAGATGTAATTTTACTTGCATTTTGCAGGGTTGGACGACTTCCTCCTGGCGGTGATGAACTATGACCGCTTTGTGGCCATCTGTGACCCCCTCCATTACATGGTCATCATGAACCCCTGGCTCTGTGTCCTGTTGGTTCTGGAGTCCTGGACCATGATTGTTATACAATCTGCTTTACAGGGGCTAATGTTGCTAAGACTATCCTTTTGTACACGCATGGAAATTCCTCTGTTTTTCTGTGAACTCTGTCACATGGTCCAACTTGCTTGTTCTGACACTTTCCTCAATTATTTAGTGATGCATTTTGCAGCTGGAGTGATGGGTGGGGGTCCCCTAGCTGGGGTCCTTTTTTCTTACTATAGGATTGTTTCCTCCATACAAGCATCTCATCAGCTCAGGGCAAGTATAAAGCACTTTCCAGCTGTACATCTCACCTCTCAGTGATCTTCTTATTTTATTGTACAAGCATAGGGGTGTACTTTAGTCCTGCTGCTTCACACAGCATACATTCAGGTACACCAGCCTCAATGATGTACACTGTGGACACACACCCATGCTGAACCCCTTCATCTACTGTGTGAGGAATAAAGACATAAAGGGGACTTTGAACAAATGCTTTGGGAGGAAAGCCTGAGATGTGTCATTTGTCCAGTAGCAGCTGAAAAGTTGGTTTTAGCAGCTCTCCAAACCTCAGCAGTAGAAATTTGCTTTCTTCACTCAAATAATGGATGTAGACATGCTTAGAATCAAGATGACCTCAAATATGATGAAGTAAAATTTTAAATCATGCAATTTGTTATGAGAGCAACTTTTAATTTTTAATGATGAAAATATTCACCTTGAGGTGTGCAAGTTTCATGTTGATACTTCAGGAGTTTATTTATTGGAGTAAAGAATGGATCGCATTTTCTATATTATTTTATTGTATCACCTTTCTATTTGTTTAAATACTTCCAGGGCCACTTTTATGAATATGACACCTCAATTCTCTCTAAACAGAATATCTGCCCATTTTCAAAATTATCAATTCACAAAAAGACAAATACTGTATGATTGCCCTATTATCAACTAAATATATTATGTAAAATATAAAATGTATTATGTGAACTATGAATATGAGTAGAATTGTATATATAAAACATTTTTTTTGCTGAACAAATGTAAGTTAATGCTAAAAAATGTTAATGTCAAAAATTATATTAAGTGAAGGAGATGAGACAGAATACTACATATTTTATGAAACCATTTATATAAAATATAAATATAAATCAATTTATAATGAAATTAGATTAGTGGTTATGTAGGTCTGAGGAAGGAATGGTAAAGGCTGTGGAGTCTTTCTTTTTGGATTAATGAAATTGTTCTAAAACTTTTGTGAAGATTAATGTACAACATTGTGATTATACTAAAAGTCATTGATTAAACACTTTGGATGGATCATATCGTATGTGAATATATTTCAATAAAACTACTTAATAAATCAATAAATAGTTGTTCAAAAATAGCCAGAAACAACTATATGTACAGCAGGGGAAACATAGATTGATAGGTGAGGATTTTTTTGTCTGTTTTTTTAATTTATTATTATTATTGAAATAATGAAAGCCTAAAAACCAGAACGTGACCAGCTCTCCCTCCCAGTGAGCCTTATTTGGTGACAATTTCAGGCACCACTACTCATGCTAAGCTAATCACTATCCAGAATTCTAACAGCTTAGAATATTTTTTTTGCCTTTTTAAAACATTACAGAATGCGAATATTCTCGCTGTCCTGATTTTGTGATAATCAGGGTAGGCTAAATATTCGCTATATTAGAAACCATGCATATGTCCCCAGACCTAATTTTTTTCCCTAGGTCTGGTTTATAGAATGCTGGTAATAAACCAAGTCTGATTTATTTTATGTGCATCCTGTATGGGAAATGACTGTAACTCTGGGTATCTTTGGTCAACCTTAAGAGATGTAGCTGGGGGGTGGATGTGACTCAAATGGTTGAGCATCCATCTCCCATAGGGAGGGACCTGGGTTTGATCCCTGGGACCTCCCGGTAAAAAGAAAAAAAAAGAAAAATATAGAAGGCGTGTGGGCCATCAGGCCCCATGCATGGGTGCACCGCCAAGCCACACAGCAAGATGATGATGTAACAAGAGAGTGACACAAGGGAGAGCCAAGATGAGATGCACCAAAAAACCCAGAACTAAGGTGGCACAGGCGGTAGGACGCCTCTTTCCCAAATTGGAGGTTCTGAGGATTGAATCCTGGTGAAGACAGGAGGAGAAGGATGAGAGGAGAGGACAGGAAACAGACACAGAGAATTGCCCAGCAGATGGACACAAAAAAAGCAAAACCAGGGCGGGAGGGGGATGTTAAAATGGATAAAAGTAAATAATTTTTTTTTGGAAAAAAAAAAAACATTACAGAAAAGGAACATTATGTGCATTCCTTTGTGATTGGGTTTTGTGCTTAACAGTATGTTTAAAATTTATTTAAGTTAGAAAAATATATGTTTGCCCACTAGCTCACATAACACACATAGCATAACACCAATTACTGTAGTAATTTGAAATTGGAGGAAAGATATAAAATCAAATAGAGCTTCTAGAAGAAAATAAAGAAAAACCAAGGTAAAGGAAATAGAAAGGAATAGAAATGAGAACATAATTGGTGGAATCAAGTACAATAAAAAAACTTGCATATCAAAAACATCATGAGGAAAATAAAATGCAGATTTAAAACCAGGGACTATATTTAGAACACGGGCATTACAACACATAAAAATGTAGATAGGTCTATTATGAGAAAAAATACTCAAGAAAATTAATTAAAGGATGTAAACCAGCAACTTATAAAGAATAATACAAATATCATAAACATGAAAATATGCCCAACTTAACTAATTATCAAAAAAATTGGAAGGAAATAATTAAGGAAACCAAATTTCCCTATCATCAATTTGTTGAATAAAATACAAACATCCAGATGTGGTGATACCAAGGTAAAACAGAAAATTTTTCCAATGGAGGAACTATCAATGGAAGGTGGTCTGTTCAAGAAAAGGGCTCCTGGACTTCAGGAAGATGGCAGCAGAGTAGGAAGGCAGGATTCAATTCTCATAAAAACAATGGCATAAGGGCAGAAAGCTGTCCAAGGGAGATGCTTTGGTGATCTGCAGACCAAGAGAGTGTTTCACAGCATCCAGGAAGGAGAGGGACAGGGAGACAAAGAGGCCAAAAGCAAACAATGAGTTACTTGCCCTTGTGGCTGTGAATGGCACATATATACCTCCCTCAAGGTGAATAGCGTCAGTAGAACTGCTGGCTCACTGCAGCCAACTGAAAGGGGGAAAAAAGTCCTCATCTCTGGAAGAAAGAGGGCCTGGTGGAGAGTGGAGAGTGGTTTCTCTTCAGTGAGTTTGGCCATCTGATCCCTCTTTGAATCTTGGCTGTAGCCAGCCCAGCAATAAAGAAGAGACCTACCCATGGAAAAGATGAAGGGGAAATAAGTGGGGGACCAGCATCAAGCAAAGTCAGAGAGAGAGCGATGTAAGTGTGAAGGGAGAAAGGGCAGGTAGAACATAGGGGGAAAAAGACCTCAGCCAGCATTGAAACTGCCCTAGGGAGAGAAGAGGAAATTTCTGATCAGGTAGGCTGTTACAATTATCCACCCTGGGAAAGAGAGGAACTAGGTCAGTGTAGAGGTGGACAGAAAGGCTCCAATTGTGCTGGAGAGAAGGAAGCCAGGAGAGATAGCCAGCAAACTGTTAGAACCCTAACTTGACTGAGGGACAAGAGGGTGAGGTGTGCCAGATAAGTTTCAGAAGCCTACCTATCCTGTGAAGTGGGTATAACTCAGTGTAGGAATGTCTGCCTCATATATACTGGGTGCCTGGTTCAATTCCTAGTACCTCCTAAGAAAGGGGAACCAGGGTGTTATCTAGCAGTCTGTCAGGCACCCAGATGGAACCTAGTGACAGGGAATTCATAGATTGATTTTCTATTTAATGTTTTTTGATCTGATTTAAAAATAAATTATAGTTTAATTTTATAATTCTTTATTTTATTCTATAAAATTGGGTACCTTACCTGTGAAGGGTGGGCTGCAGATTGATTGATTAATAAGCACCAGCAGGCTGAGACAGTTCTTAGTAGTCTAAGAGTGAATAATGTTTTTCCTGGGTTGAATTTTCTTCCTGCCTTTTTGTGCTTTTTTTTCTCTTTTGTTGTTCCCTTCTTTTCTTTCTTTTATCTCAATAGATTCTTTGTTTCTTGACTTTCTTTAATTTTTCCCTCTTTAGTTGTTTTTCTTTCATTCCAAATTCTATTTTAAATTCATTTTTTCTTCTCATGTTTCTAATTTTTAAATTTCACACTATTTTTTCTTGTTTCATTGTTTTATTCCTCCTATTTTGTTCTATTCCTTTTTATTTTATTAAGATTATTTGCTCTTCTTATTTATTTCCTGCAATTTATGGATAATTTTCTTTCTTTTTTATTACTGCTATTATTATTTTTCCCTTCTGTCTATTCTTTTTTATAGTCTTAATATTTTTTCAAGGGAACCTGGACAACTACAAGGAAATAGAATAAGTGGAACCAAGTGTCAAAGAGGAACCATAACACAAAGCAAAACAAAATAAACTCTAGAGTATTAAGCTAGCCATCTGAATAACCGCATTAATATAAGCAGATGCCTAGACACTAACAAAAAAATTTATAAACCATACTAAGAAACAGTATGACATGGCCCACCCTAATGAACAAACTGAAAAACAAGAGGAGATACAGAATGTGGAAAAGCTAATCAAGGATGTACAAACAAATATTGTGAATCATCTTAATGAATTGAAGGAAGAGGTTAGACAACACTGAGGAACATGCTGAGGAAAATGTAAATACAAATAAAAAGATTACAGATATGATGGTGATGAATGGCAGAATGCAAGAAATCAAAAAATACCATGGAAGCACATAACAGCAGATTTGAACAGGCAGAGGAAAGAATCTGTGAGATTGAAGATAGTAGAATTCAACAGATATTAGAAAAGTTTGGTAACAAAACAGAAAAAAATCAACAGGCACTCATGAAACTAAATGACAACTGAAAACCCACAACCATATCCATTATAAGCATCACAGAGTGAAAAGACAAGTGAAAGGGGAAAAATGAGTATTGGAGGAAATAATGGCTGCAAATTTCTCAACTCTTTTGTGGGACATGGATGTAGAATTCCAGGAAGTTGAGCACACTCCAAACATTATAAATCCTAACAGGTCTACCCAAAGACATAGTCTTATCAAATTGTCCAATGCTCAAGGCAAAGAGATAATAATGAAAGCAGCAAAAGAAAAGAGATCTATCACATACAAATGAGCTCCATAAGATTAAGCACCATTTTCTCATCTGAAACCATGGAAGCGAGAAAGCAGTAGCGTGACATAGTTAAGGTGCTAAAGAAAATAACTGCTAGCCAAGAATTCTGTATCCAGAAAAACTGTTATTCAAAAATAAAGGGAATTAAAAATATTCACAGATAAACAGAAATTAAGAAAGTTTGTCAAAAGATACCTGCCCTTCAAGAAATGCTAAGTGGAGTTCTGCAGGTTAATAAGAAAATAAATAAATAAATAAATTTAAAAAAAACATGAGAAAGAGTTTTGGAAGAGAGTGTAGAAAAGAAGCATATTAGTAAGAATAACTAAAAAAGATAAAGAAAGAAACAAAAACAAAATATAACTTATAAAACCTAAAGGGAAAACTGTAAGTAATACGTTGACAGTATCTTGAATTTTAATGGATTAAACTCTCCAATCAAAAGACACAGATTGGCAGAATAGATGAGGAAATATGACCCTTTTATATGCTTTCTACCAGAACTTCACCTTAGACCAAGGGATATAAGGAGGTTACAAGTGCAAGTTTGGGAAAAGGTTTTACATGCAAACAATAACTAAAAAAGAGCAGGCTTACATATACTAATATTGGACAAAAAAAAAGACTTAATATGAAAAACTAGTTCAAGAAACAATATATTTATAAAAGGGGCAATTTATCAAGAAGAAAGAACAAATATAAACATTTATGCACCTAACCAGATTGTCCCAAAATACATGAGACAAACATTGGAAACACCAAGTGGAGAAATAGATGATTCTACAATTACAGTGGGGGACTTTGAAAAACTATATCACCATTAGAAAGAACATTTCAACAGAGGGCCAATAAAGAAACAGAGATCATGAATAATGCATTAGAGCAGCGGTTCTTAAACTTTTTTGTTCCACAGACCAGTTTGTCAGTCAGGTGAAAGCCACGGACCCTTTCTCAGAATATAGCAGCTGATAGTTTTATGACATTGAGCATAGACATGCCTTTAAAGTAAAATTTAGAATTACTCAAAAGTACATTTTAAAACTTTCCCGTAATTTCAATACCTGATAATATAACAAAACTCAACATCTGTACAAATGGTCATTTTTGGCAAACTTTTAGAAATTTGAGTTTTCCCACGGTGTCATAAAACCATCTTCAACATCCTTACCAAATTTTTTCAGGCAGTTATCCACTGCACTCAGAAAACACTACATGAAATAAAATCACCATTAGTCCACACTAATCTGAGTATTGTTTAATAAACATATCACACCTGCACCAAGCTGTCTCCAAAAGAATAAAGTTTATTTGAATTTTCAATTCAAGCTCACAGACTCCCTGGAATATTTCCATGGGCCACTTGAGGGTTTGTGGACCCCTGGTTAAGAACCCCTGCATTAAAGCATCCAGACCTAATAGACATATGCAAAATATTACACCCCCAAACAGCAGAATATACATTCTTCTTGAGCACACATGGATTATTCTCCAGGACAGATCACATGATAGGTCACAGAACAACTTTCAATGAATTTAGAAAGATTGAAATTATACAGAATAATTTCTCTGACCAAAATGGAATAAAACTATACATTAAGAAGGGGCTGAGAACCAGAATAGGCACCAAGATATGGAACTTAAACAACACATTCTTAGACATCAGTAGGTCAATAAAGAAATTGCGAAAGAAATCAGTAACTACCGTAAAATGAACAAAAGTGACTACACAACATATAAAAATCTAGGGAATGAAGCAAAAGCAGTGTTAAGAGGAAATTTATAGTGAAAAATGCCTGTATTAAAAAACAAAAGAAAGCTGAAATCAAAGACCTACAGTCACACCTGGAGAAATTTGTAAAAGAACAACAAACTAATCCCAAAGCAAGGAGAAAGAAGAGAAAGAAAGAAGAGAATAGAGAAAAACTAAATGAAATTGAGAAAATAAAACACTGGAAAAATTTTACAAAACCAATAGCTGGTTTTTAAAAAGATTAATAAAAATGACAAAAACATAGCTAGAGAAAAAAAGAAAAAAGGAAAGATTCAAATACATAAATTAAAAATTGAGGGAGGGAATATCACAACTAATCCTACAGAAATAAGGAATATCATGAGGATACTTTGAGAAATTGTGTGCTAACAAGATGGATATCAGATGAAATGGACAAAATTTTAGAAACACAGAAGCAACCTATATGGATGAAGGAAGAAATTGATGAACTCAAGAGATCAATCACAAGTAAAAGTTTGAGTTAGTCATCAAATACCTGGCAACTAAGAAAAGCTCAGGCCAGATAACATCACAGGTGAATTCTACCAATCAGTCACGAAAGAACTAACACCAATTTGCTTAAAGTATTCAAAAAATAGATATGTAGGGAACATTACATAACTCATTCTATGATGCCAAAGGCAACCTAATATCAAAGCCACATAAAGATGCCACACACACATACACACACACAAAAAAAAAAAACTACAGCCAAATTTCTCTAATGAACCTGGACACTAAAATCATCAATACTTGCTAATCATAGTCATCAACACATCAAATGAATCATACACCTAGAAAAATTGGGTTTCGTCCCTGTATGGAAGCATGGTTCAACATAAGAAAATCAATCAATGTAATACACACCATTAACAGATTGAAAGGAAAAAAAAAAATCACATGATCATGTCTATTGATGCAGAAAAAAAGCATTTGACAAAATACAGCATACTTTCTTGATAAAAACACTTCAAGAGATAGGAATAGAAGGAAACTTCCTAAACATGATAAAGTTATTTATGGAAAACCCAAGCTGACATCATATTCAATGGTGAAATCCTAAAGGCTTTCGCTTTAAAATCTGGAGCAAAACAAGGATGCTCACTGTCTCCACTCTTAATCAATATTATGTTATAAGTACTTGCTTGAGTACTTAGGCCAGAAAAAGACAGAAAAGGTATCCAAATTGGAAAAGAAGAATTAAAAATTTCACTCTTTGCAGATGACATGATCCTACACATACAAAGCAGTATATGAACTGACCAAAGATTTAAGTATGAGTTGTGTATTTAAAGTGTATAGTGTTAATTAGAAGCTCAAAGGGGGTAGAAGAGCCAAGTGTAGGAAAATTATAAATGGTTCAAAATCTGTTACATTGTCTAAATATGTAGTCATATAGTCTAAGGTCAGGTCCACCAATGGAGTGCTGATTTCAAGGGTTTGTAAATCTTTCTTATAGTGTCAGAATGGCTCTAGAGCCCCAGGAACACCCTTATTTGAGGCTTTAAATATAGTGGCAGTAAGTGAGATCTGCCTGAGACACACATAAATATAACCTCTGGAATGACCTCCCCACTCATTTTGAAATCTCTTAGCCCTAAAAACTCTTTTATTTAATGATCTCCCTTTTGATCAAGATAATTTCCTAAATACATAACAGGTTTGTGCTTGATATTAATCATTCAGTGCCAGGGAGACTCATTCTTAGGAGTCATGCCCCTCACCATGGAGAATGTAGTGCATTTATTTTCTGAGTTTCACATGAAGAGAGGCCGCATTTGAGTAATAAAGTGATTTTCAGGATATAATTCTCAGGCAATAGCTATTATTGAGCTAAGTTTCAATTTTACAAGAATAAGTTTCATAGTTACATGCATAAGTATTAAGGGCTTGACATATTTGTCTGTTTTATTTTATTAGGCACTGCCTGTATACCTGACATTCTTGCCCCTTTATTTGAGAACATAACAGGACTCACTAAGGGGGGAGTTTAATATTTTGTTATTTATTGTGTGGTTCTCCACCCACTGAGATAACATCCTATGACAACATAAAAACATTCATATTCCATAGAAGCAAGCCCCAGGTCCACCCTTCCCCACACATCCCCTCACCACTGACACCATGCAACAGTGAACTTCCCCTGCCATATTTGCCAAAAGAATACTCCCACAATTTTATTTTCAACCACATACCTACACATCCCCAGAGTTCACTTGTTCCTTCCTCCAGCCCTCCCCCAAGTACCTTGGATATCCCAGCCTACTCCCCTAAAACTTCACACTCCAGTCCTGTCAACCCCACTCACATCCCTGGATGACCATCATCCCCATCCACTGCCAAGCCTCCACTTTCCAGATTATCATATGTTCTACCCAGACTGAGCATCAACTCAACATGTTCTATTCCTTTTCTGTCACTTGGTAATCATTACCAAGACTTTATCATTGTATGACTTCTCAAAATGCTTAGGTCATATCAGTGAGGTCATGCAATATTTGTTCTTTAGTAACTGGCTTACTTCACTGAACATAAGGTCTTTGAGATTCATTGCAATGACATGTGTGCCAGTACTTCACTCCTTCTTACAGCTGGGTAATGTTCCATTATATGTATATATCACAATTTGATTATCAATTTATGCATTTTTGGAAACTTTATTGCTTCAAATTTGCCAATAGTGAATAATGTTGCTATGAACATTAGTGTTCATATCTCTGTTTGTATCCCTGTTTTCAATACTTCTGGGTATATATCTAGTAATGGGGATTGCTGGATCATATGGTATTTCTATAATTAGCTTCGAAAGGAACCATCAAACAATCCTCCACAATGGCTGCACCATATTACATTCTCACCAGCAGTGGATGAGTGTTCCCATTCCTCAACAGACTCTCCAGTGTCCTTGTAATTCCTTAACCATTTAAGCCATCACAATGAATTGGTTAAGGAGATTTGTTTGAACATCTTTCATTAGTTGTTTCAAATCCTGTATCTTGTCTGGAGGTTTATTTTTTTTCCTTTGACTGGTACATATTTTCCTCTTTCTTAGTATAATTTATAGTTTTCTGCTGATGTCTCACATTTTATTTCTTTGATGTGTTTATTTGGGAGTTCACTTTCTCTCTCTTTCCAAGGACTTTCTTGTTGATTGGCTTTGTGGTATACTTCTTCTTTGACATTTGGTTCAACTTATATTAACTTTTTTTGTTTGTTTGCTTATTTATTTATTTTTTTATATTTTAAAAGATGCTTAGATTACATAACAGTTACACAAAAATTACAGGGATTCCCATGTTCCCCACCTCCCACATCTCCCATAACCTCCCACATAAACATGTTTCCTTATAGTGTGGCACATCACCTGCAATGGATATACACATCCTGGGGCTTTGCCACTAAGCATGGATTATAGTTCACACTGTATACCACACTCTCTCCCACACAGTTCTGCAGGTTATATGCTGATGTAAAATGGCCTATATCTGTCAATGTAATGTCACTCAGGATAATTCCCAAGTCCCGAAAAAGGCCCTGTATTATGACTGCTTTTCCCTCTCCCTTCCCCAAAAGCGTCCAGTGGCCACTGGCTCCACCTCAATGTTGTAATTTCTTCTATTGCTTGAATCACAATATATCTACAACAGAATACCAGTAAATACACTTCCCCCAATCCTGAGGTGTCTGGGATGGTGATGTACACTCCACCTCCAAGTGAGAGGGAGCTTATATCCCATGGATAAAATGGATGGGATTATCCTGCCTGCAGCTGCAGACTCTCTCCATTCCCTGGGATGGCTGTTGTCCATCATCATCTCCTCGCCAGGTGACTTAGTTGATTCCATTGAACTGTAGAAAAGGAGTTGCAGCTCCATCGAGATTCCAGGCACAGTTGTCACATGGGAAAGCCAATGGCTCCAGTCTCTGGAATAACACCTACAAACTCCAGCACCACCTATCAGTTTGTAGAAGGGACTGATGGACCATGTGCAGGGAGGACTTATTTGAGTCCAAATCTGTCATCTCAGGAGCACAGATTCCAATGTATAGCCACTGATAAGTCATCAGTTTCTGGAGCTATTCCCCCTTATATATGACCTGTGTGTCTCCAGAGCCCTTAGGAGCCCCTCTGTGTGGGGTGGTATCAGTTTGATGTTCTATGAGTTCCTACTGAGGGGTGCGTAAGCGTTACATCTGGGATGTCCTCCTGACTCTCTTTGAGTCTCTTAGCCATATGAACTCATTTGTCTTTACCTTTTTCCCCTTTTATTCAAGGTCTTTTTCCAGTCATATTGCAAGTTGGCACTTCATATTAATCCCTTGTTGCCAGGGAGGCCCATCCCCAGGAGTTATGTCCCATGCTGGGGGGAAGGTCATGCATTCATACGCTGAGTTTGGCTTAGAGAGAGGCCACATTTGAGCAACAAGGAGGCTCTCAGGTGGCAACCCTTAGGCATCTCATAATAGAAGGCTAAGTTACAGTTACAAGAGCAAAGACTCGTAAGGCTAGTCATCAATAACAAGAACCCATTATTGGACCATCTTCCTTTGCCAGACACTGCCACTGCACTCGGGAATGTTGCTGCTCCCTTGGAGAATGTGGCAGAGGTCTCCAGGCTGGGAATTCAGTATTCTCTCATTTATTGAGTGATTCTCCATCCACTATGACCATGCCCCACCCCTTGATCATTTGAACAATTTTATATCTTTCATGTATATTCAGGTGAACTTCCTCCCATGAAACCTCTATCCCAGACACCCCCCACCAATGATCCTCTCCTGTCCCCATTGTAACCCTTCTGTGATTTAAACCTTCCTTGAAGATGAAGCCCATATAATAGCCAAATACAATTAATAGGAAAATGAAATAATAATGATAAGTTTAAATATGAGATAAAATACATGGAAACTTAAAAACACTAAGAATAAAATAAAATTAAATGATTGGGATATTCAAAAACTGGGGAAAAAAACAAAAAATAGATAAATAAATGAAACTTTTTTCCTTTCATCACTGCATTATCGGTATCTAATCTAAACCATGGCACCTGCCCCCTCTCACTCCCCAGTGTCTCCCAAATTTTCATTTAATTTTCAAATAAGTTTTAGGTCACTGCAAAGTCACACACAGAATACTAGAGACTTTCATATAACCAACCTCCTCTCCCTTTCCTCACCCGATATTAAAACCTTTTTGAATGTGGACGGTAGCCTTGTTATAACTGTTATACAGATAGTGAAATATAGCTACTAAATATTGTCAATGTTTTACAGTATAGTTTACAATTTAGATGGTACAGTTTAATAATTATTGATGATATTTACCATGTCCTGTGTCCATCACTGTAAGGTAATGGAAACCATTTCCCCTGACCACTAAATACCCCCTGTTTGATCTTTTCTGTTCCTTCCTCCCCATCCCCCTAGGGCATATAACACCCGCCTGTCTTCACTCATTGGATGACAAGATTCATAGTTACATGCAACAAGAGGTCTTCACATGCTGATTGTTCTCCTATATTAGGATCCACCCTTACTCCTAATAGACACACACCTGTCTGTTCCTGGGTGAATCAGTCCTCCCAAAAATGCGGATCCATCTCCTTCCTACTCACCGTGTGGGTCTCCACTCCCCGACACAAGACATTATGACAGGATGAACACTCACACACTCCCCAGCAGCCTGCTCCAGATATGCCCTATCCAACCTACACCCTAAGCCAGTGACACTACCTTGTCATATTGCCAAGAGAGCATTCCAACTCCTGCACTTTCAATCTCATACCCACAAATCCCATGTTCACCTGGTCCCTGTCCCATCTCTCCCTCCAGTATCCGGGTATTCTAAACCAACCTTCCTAATCTAACCTGTCAACCCTGCACCACCAAATCCATTAATATCACTACCCACCTGTTATATCCTTCAAAATTCAACTATACTCTATCACTTTACCATAGATTATGTCCATATGGTGATGGTTCACAACCTTCTGTCCCCTTTCTCTCTCTTGTTAACCTATGTTTCAGACAATTGTTCTCAGAGACTGAACACTTTCCTCAGTTCAAATCAGTGAGGTCATGTACTGTTCATCTTTCTTCAATGCCTGGCTTGATTCACTCAACATATGGTCTTCAAGATTCATCCATGTTATTCCTTGTGTTAGCACTTTATTCCTTCTTACAGCTGAGTAATACTCCATTGTATGTGTGTACCACATTTTGTTCATCCATTCATCTGTTGATGGGCATCGGGGCTGATTCCAACTTTTGAAAATAGTGAACAATACTGCTATGAACATTGGTGTGCATATATCTGTTTGTGTCTTTGCTTTCAGTTCTCTGGGTATATACCCAGCAGTGGAATCACTGGATCATACAGAAGATCTATTGTTAGTTTTCTGAGGAACCGCCAAACTGTCCTCCACAGTGGCTGGACTATTCCAAAATCCCTCCAGAAGAGGATGACGGTTCCTATTCTTCCACATCCTCTCCAACAGTTATAGTCTGCTGTATTTTTAATAGCTGCCATTCTGATAGTGTAAGATGGTATTTCATTGTAGTTTTGATTTGCATTTCCTTAATAGATAGCAATATCAAGCACTTTTTCATGTGTTTTTCAGCCATTTATATTTCTTCCTTTGAGAAGTGTCTTTTCAGGTCACTTACACATTTTTTTAAATGGGTTGTTTGCCTTTTATTTTCAAGGTGTAGGATTTCTTTATATATGCAGGATATTTGGCTCTTATCAGATATATGGTTGCCAAACATTTTCTCCCATTGGGTAGGTTGCCTTTTTATTTTCGTAATAACGTCCCTTGAGGTGCAGTTTTTAATTTTGAAGAGATCCCATTTATCTATTTTTCTTTTGCTGCTTATGCTTTGGGTGTGAAGTTCATGAAACCATTTCCTATTACAAGATCCTATAGATGCTTCCCTACATTATCTTTCAAGGTCTTTATGGTTTTCACTCTTATAGTTAGATCTTTGATCCACCTTGAGTTGATTTTTGTATAAGGTGTGAGATGGTGCTCCTCTTCTCATTCTTTTGGATATGGATATCCAGTTCTCCAAGCACCACTTGTTGAAGAGGCCATTCTCTCCCAACTGAGTTGCCTAGGTGGCCTTGTCGAATATCAGATGGCTGTATATGCGAGGATGTATATCTGAACTCTCAATTCGGTTCCATTGGTCAGTATGTCTATCCTTGTGCCAATACCATGCAGTTTTGAGCACTGTAGGTTGGTAGTATGTTTTAAAGTCAGGTAGTGTGATACCTCTTACTTAATTTTTCTTTTTCAATATGCTTTTGGTGATTCGGGGCCTCTTACCTTTCCAAATATATTTTGTAGTTAGTTTTTTCAGTTCCATAAAAAAAATATAGTGTTAATTTTTATTGGGATTGCATTAAATCTGTAGATTCGCTTGGGTAGGATAGACAACTTGATGATGTTTAATCTCCCTATCCTTGAACAGGTAATATTCTTCTATTTATTTAAGTCTTCTTTGATTTCCTTTAACAGTGTTGTGTAATTTTCTAAATATAAGTCTTTCGCATCTTTAGTTAAATTTATTCCTAGGTATTTGAGTCTTCCAGTTACTATTGTAAATGGTATTTTTTTCTTGATTTCCTCCTCAGATTGCTCATTATTGGTGTACAGAAATGTTACTAATTTGGGTGTAGTGTTCTATATATGTCTATTAGGCCCAGGACCTCTAATGCATTGTTCAGAGTCTTTGTTTCTTTATTGATACTCTGTCTAGATGTTCTGTCTAATGTTGATAATGTTGTATTAAATTCCCCCACTATAATTGGAGAGGCATTTATTTCTCCACTTAGTTTTTCCAGAGTTTGCCTCATGTATTTTGAGGCATCCCTATTAGGTGCATAAATGTTTATGATTGTTCTCTCTTCTTGAGAGATTACCACTTTTACTAATATATAATGTCCATCTTTGTCTTCTACAATAGTTTTGCATTTAAAGTCTATTTTGTCTGATAATAGGATAGCTACTCCTGCCCTATTTTGGTTATGATTTGCTTGTAGAATTGTTTTCAGTGTCCTTGAATTCCTGGGTCGATGGTGGATTTCTTGTAGACAGCTTATAGATGGATAATATTTCCTTATCCATTCTGCCAATCTGTGTCTTGACTGGTGAGTTTAATCCATTAATATTCAGTGTTATTACTCGCAATGATTTTTTTACTTCAACCATATTTTCTTTGGGTTAATGTATGTCATATGTTGTTTATATTTCTCTTTTTGTCTTTTTAGTTGTTTTTACACTCTTTTCAAACTCTCTCTCCCTTGTTTTTTCTTTTCAACTTATAGAACTTCCTTTAGTATTTCTTGAAGTGCAGGTTTCTTATTGACATACTCTCTCTCTCTCTTTTTTTTTTTTTTTTTATAAGTTGGTCCAACTTTATTGAAAGATGACCTGTCACAGAAGAGATAATTCAAATAGGAACCACTCTGTGGTTTTAAGGCCTGCAGAAATCTGAGTTATATATACTACAAAAGAATATAAAATACACAATTGAAACTACAGTGTAAAAAGAAATTAGAAAAACAAATAGTATATCCTCATTAAACTATAATATGAAAGAAAGATGTTCACATGTAGTTACTTCAGCCCCAACTTTCACAAACCACTTCACTTTTATTAGGGAAAATTATACTAGCCTAGCATTTTTAAGTTAGCAAGAGCTCACAAAGTATTACAGAAAAATCACTTCTTGCCTTACAAATGCATAATAAATTCTCTGGACTCCCTCTCTGTACAAAACATCACATCAGCTCACTACTACTAAGGTTCTGAACCTCAGTAAGTACAATTCATTTGACATGGGGTAAAAATAATGAAAATTATATTGGCTGAAAAAGACATTTCCTGAGGGAAGCTTATCTGATTTTTTTTTAGTTTTTCGATCTTCAAGCTCTTTTTAATTAAGCCTACTCCATTCCCAAGATCACTCTGAAAATGAAGAGAATAAATCTGATGGCCCTCAGGAACCTTCATAATTTTAAGGCA
This sequence comes from Tolypeutes matacus, assembly GCA_026826555.1. Taxonomy (NCBI): domain Eukaryota; kingdom Metazoa; phylum Chordata; class Mammalia; order Cingulata; family Chlamyphoridae; genus Tolypeutes; species Tolypeutes matacus. Next base: position 4,967,577 of record JAKSZT010054267.1, on the reverse strand, counting down.
ATGTTTTAACTCATCCCTTGTTATTCCATCACATTTCCTACCAACAATTCCTTCCCCCGCCCCAGAGCATATGAAGTTCTTGGTAATATGACCTCTTGCTTTCTTTTAGCTTTAAGTATAACTTGTACATCTTTTGGAAAATGTGTTTAGTAAATACCCTTCAAGTTCTGCACCTCAATTTCCTGATGGACCATATATAGCATGGAAGCACAAGTAGTATCCCTAGGGACTGTCTAAGGCTTAGCTTTTGTACCAACTATTTAGGTAGGTCCCTTGACTCTTAAGTCTGCCTTTAAAGATTAGAAATTGAACATAGAAAACAAATTCAGTTGTCAAACATCTGTTGCTAATGTAGAGCAAGGCTATACTACACAGCAAAACTCCATTTATTAAACTTTATCTTATGCAAACTTAAAAAAAAAAAAAAATCCAGGCCCCAATGTAGATCATGAGCCTACTTAAGACTCAAACATGGTAAAGCAAATTTTTAAAATTTTCCAGTCTTCCTAAAAGAAACGTGATGTTTTTGGCCAACAAATTAATCAACATTATAGATCTTATCTGTCATCATGGAACACAAATCCATGACCTGGTAACAGAAATGATTCTGGTAATCTGTCACAAGGCCAAAATTCTAGAACTAGAATTAAAGGCATTCTTTTGGATTCTGTCCTTTAATAATTTCAGAGAGGAAAACCACGAAGAGGCTTCTAGCCCAGTAGAGACATTGATCAAAGGTGGGTAGAAATGGGCTGGTTTGCAGACCTTCAGTATTGCTCTTCAACAATTCAACAGGCCAAGGCGAAAGTTTTTCACTGATGGAGCTCTCACCCACTCACTGGTTTTGTGCGAGTTTTCCATAGCCTCCTCTCCCAGCATCATAGTCTTGTCGATACTCGTCTCGTACCTGGCCTCCAGATCGCCCCCGGCCATACTGCCGGCCCTCCTTAAAGCCTGCATCCCAGTCTGTGCGAATGATCCTGTCATCCAGACGAGTTCCATTTATATATCGCATGGCATTTTCTGCATCTGCTCTTGAATAGTACTCCACAAAACAGAATCCACATGCTGTTTTTTTCATTTTATCCAGGCCCATAATGATTTTTTTTATGTCACCACTTTTGCTGAAGAGTTCATAGATTTGTTCTTCAGTTGTGTAAAAGGAAAGATTTCTGACATACAACGTACAGCTTTTCTTCAGTAATTTTTCTTGTTCTTCATTGTCACCCCGGAAGTGCTGGTCTCGGTACTCGACATACCTCTTAATTTCTGTTTATCTGTGAATATTTTGAACTCTCCATCATTTTTGAATGCCAGTTTTCCTGGATATAGAATTGGGGGCGGGAAGTTTTTTTCTTTTAGTACTTTGACTATCTTCTTGCCTCCATGGCTTCAGATGAGAAATCAACGCTTAATCGTATTGTGCTTCCCTTGTATGTGATGGTTTTCTTTTCTCTTGCTGCATTGAGTATTTTCTCTTTGTCTTGAGCATTGGATATTTTGACAAGTATATGTCTTGGAGTTGGCCTATTGCATTATACTGTTTGGGGTGTGCTATGCTTCCTGGACTTGTACATCCATCTCTCTCTATAGGGTTGGGAAGTTTTCAGCCATTATTTACTTCAACACTTCTTCTGCTCCCTTTCCCTTCTCTTCTCCTTCTGGGATGCCTATAATGCATATGTTTGTGCAGTTTGTGTTGTCGGTTAAATCCCTGATTTCCTGCTGGATTTTTACTATCTTTTTATCTATCTGTTCTACTATCTGTTTGATTTCAGATGTATTGTCTGCCACATCACTAAATCTTTCTTCTGCCTGTTCAAATCTACTCTTATGTGAATCCTGCATCTTTTTGATTTCTTGGATTGTGTCATTGATCATCATCATATCCGTTTTCTTCTCATGTATGTTTACAATTTCTTCAGTATGTTCTCCCAGTGTCTTCTTAATATCCTTAATCTCTTCCTTCACTTCATTAAGCTGATCCATGATATTTCTTTGGAAAGCTTTGATTAGTTGTTTGATGTTCTGCATCTCTTCCTGGTTTTCAGTTTGTTCATTGCACTGGTCCATGTATTCCTGTTTCTTAATGTGGTTTGTGATTTTTTGTTGCCTTCTAGTCATCATTTTATCTTGGGTTTATTCAGTTAATTAACTTCTCTCTCTGCTCTAGAGTTTTATTTAGCTGGTGGATCTGTGTGTGTTTTAAGGTTTCTATTTAAGACTTTGTTCTTCATATTTTATTTCCTTGCTTATTTCTATGTCCCCTTGAAGGCAAAAGATTAGGACCAGAGGATTCAAAAGATGTGAGAAAGGAAGAAGGATAATAGTAATATTGATAAAAGTTAGAAGATATAAGACTTAGTAAAATGAATATTTAACTCTTGTAGGCAGTGTAGAGTAATAGGAAAAAAAGTGGAGTACCTACAATGGACTGGGAAACCAAATAGAGGAAAATATATATAATGATTTAGAAGGCTAGAATGATGAGGAGAGAGAGAAAGAGTAAAGCTCAGAGAGTGAGTCAGCAAGTGCCCTCCTAAACTGCCACCATCTTGCCCCTCACCTTATATTAATTTTTATGATAGATAATGATTAAACAGAATTTTCAGCCTTTACCTGATTCTTGCTATGAATATATGGTATAATTTTTTCATTAATTTATTCTCTGCCAAGATGTCTCCCTCGTTGGTTTGCTCATTGATTTTGCTCATTGTTTGCACTTGTCTGTTTAGTTTTTTTCCCCCATGAGATAACTTCCTTGTCTGTCTGCTTACTCTCTGTTCACTGTGCCTGCTCATTGTATCTGCTCATTGTCTGATTGTCTTATTTAGGAGGCACCAAGAAATACACCTGGAACTCCCATGTGGGATGTGGGTGCCCAGCAGCTTGAGCCACATCCATTCCCTAATCATTGTGTCTGTGTTTGGTCTGTTTGTTGCATCAGCTTATTTCATCAGGGCATTGCATCAACTCATTGCACCTGTGCATTGCATCTGTTCATCTAATTTAGGAGGCACTTGGAACCAAACCCATGTAGGAGGCAGAGGCTCAACTGCATTAGACACATCTGCTCCCTCCTCATTTGCTTTTGCTCATTGTCTGCTTATTGTTTGGTTCTTGTCTTGCTCATTGTTTTTGCTCATTGTCTTCTCCCTGTTTTTGCTCATTGACTGCTCATTGTTTTTACTCAAATTCTGTTTGTTGTCTGCTCATCGTATGTTTATCTTCTTTAAAAGGCCCTGGAAACCAAACCAGGAACTTCCCATGTGGAAAGCAGGCATTCATTTGCTTGAGACACATCCAATCCCCCTTGAATATATGGTATAATTTTTAATATTTCAGTATTTTTGAACTTATTTCATCCGCAGAAGAAAGCTTCCTTACCCTTCTTGATCCTTCAGGAATGTTACAATTTTTCTATTTTATTTTCCAATTATTCAACATGTATTTATTTATTTACTTATTCCTAGAACACACAGTATGTACTTTCAGAATTACTAGCCCATTCTATCATAGAGTTATGCCTTTGTTTTGAACACTTCTCTAATTTTCTCTAGCTGCCTTTACCTAGAGTGCTAATTGTGGTAGTAGGGTTCTCCCAGAGACAGTCTTCCCAGATCAGTTTTCCCAGTACAAACAGGTGCAGGGACTCATAGGCTATGTTCCCATCTAGATCTCCAGATAATCTTCCAGGTTCACTCAAATTATTGGCAGAATTCAGTTCCATGTTGTCGTAAAATTGAGTTCCCATTATCTTTCTGGATGTAGGCCGGTACTTTCTCACAGATCCTGGATATGTTCTCAAGTCTTATCAATATATCACTTTCACTGCATGAGAGATTATTGCTGAAGCCTAGCATCAGAATCTCTCCCAGGATTTGAACTTCTTCCTTCTGGAAGGACCCATTCTCTTAGAAAGGATCACCACTTTAGGTTAAGACAGCCTTGCCACATTCTATTTTAATCAACTCAAGGAGAATTTATATGAAACCTAATTACAACTGCAATGTTCCTGACAATTGTCTTATGTAATTCAGTCAGTCAGCAAAATGAAATGCATCACATTCAATGGCCCACCTGGTCTCAAGAGGATGTGAATATTCAACTTACATACTAGGGAAGCAGGAATCATGGGGTCCTCATCTGAATTAAATTTAATTAACTGGAAGATTCCCTATTGTTAATATGTCAGTTCCCCTAAATTAATATATAGTTGTAGTAAAATTCATATAGATCAATGTGTGCCTTTATGTAAGTAGACATTATGTAGTCTTTTCTATTATATGTTGGGAAATGAAAAAGGTATAGAATAATATCACAATTTAGAAAAGAAAAAAAAATTGGAGTTCTCAATCAAAACAATATGAAGACTTATTACAAATCTGCAATGATCTAGACTTTATATTAATAGTGTAAAGATAGATAAACAGAGACAGAACAAGACAGTTCAGAAATAGCCCCACACATGTATGTTTAATAGATTTTCATCAAAAACATTGACAATTCAAGGAGGAAATAAAGTATTTTGACAAATGGTGCTGGAACTAGGTATCTTAAAATATAAATGAGCCCCAGCACATCTGGGACTTGACTTTAAGTACACATTATCATGCAGAGTCTTTCTGGTTCCTAGTTAAAGTTTATAAATATATTTTATTTTTGAAATTTTTATTATTTTTAAATTAATTTTTATTTTTAAAGAAAGTTTAGATTACATAATTGTAAATAAATAATATAAGGGTTTCCCATATGCCCCACACCTTCCCCCTCCCATACTTTCCCACACCAACAGCATCCCTTATTTTTTGTGGTTCATTTGTTATAATAGATGAAAGCATATTAAAGAATTGCTACTAACTATGAATTACAGTTTATGTTATAGTTTACATTCTGTCCTGCAAAATATTGTAGGTTATGAAAAAATATATACAATAGCCTGCATCTGTCACAGCAATTCATGCAAGACAACCCCAATATCCACAAAAAGACCCATATTACACCTATTCTTCCCCCTCTCAAACCTCAGAACTTCTGGAGGCCACTGTTTTTATATCAATAACAGTTCTTCTATTGCTAGAATTATAATAAGTCCATAATAGAATAATATTGTCTACTTTAGTCTATTGTTCATTTACAATCTTAAGGATTTTGGGATGGTGATGCCCACTTTGCTACTAAATGTGAGAGAGATTAGATCCCATGGGGAAACTGGATGGAGCTACCTTGCTTGCAGTTGTAAACACTCTCTGTTCCTTGGGATGGGTGTTGTCCAACATCATCTCCTTGTTAGTTGTCCTGGGTAAGTCCAATGAACTGGAGAGTAAGTGTTGTAACTCTGCTGAAATTAAGGGCTAAACTGGCAAATGTATGGAATAAAGATTTAAATCTCTTGGACATATATTTATCAAGTAGAGTGCTAATTATACATTCAAATAAAATGGGCAGAAGAGCCATGCATAGAGAATCTATAAATGAGTCTAACTCTGTTATAATGGGGATCATAAATTACAAGTAAGGCCCACTGACAGGTTGCCAAATTCCCGAGCTGTCTGCCCTGCTTATACTTTCTGCATGTCTCTAGAGCACTTAGGATCCCTGCTATTTGAGGCACCATTTACTGTGGTAGTCAAAGAGGTCCTTCTGAGCATTGCATGAGCATAACCTCTGGAACAAACTCACACATCACTTTGAAGACCCTTAGCCATAAAAACTCATTTCTGTTTGCCATTTACCCCTTTTGGTAAAGGTCTATTCTCCAGATTTATTGCTAGTTGGCACTTGGTAATAATCCCTTGATGTCAGGAAGGCTCATCCCAGGGAGTTACATCCCACACTTGGGGGTAAGTATTGCATTTAAATGCTGAGTTTGGTTAGAGAGAAGCCATATTTGAGCAACAAGGAAACTTTCAGGAGTTAACTCAGGCAATATATAATACTTGACTAAATTTCAACTTCACAGGAAAAGGTTCATAAATACAATCCTCAATATCAAGGGTCTGGTTTATCTTCCTTCATTAGGCACTGCCATTGCACTTGGGGAATACTTACTCTCCTATTAGAGAATGAAGCAGAATTCCTCCTGATGGGAATTCAATATTTTTTTTGGTTATTGTGTAGATCTCCACCCACTGAGACAAGACCCATGAAAACTTGAACATATTAATTTGCCTTAGAGTCATGCCCCAGGTGAACCTCTTCCCATGCATCCCCCATCACTGATACCCTGCATCAGTGATTCTCCCCTGCCACTGTTGTAACACTTCTGGGATCTAAAATCTCTCCAAAAATTAAGCCAACAAAATAATCAAATAAAATTAATAATAAAAACAATAATATTAAAACTAACCAATGAAATACCAAAAAAAAATAAAAATTTGAAATAATAAAACCTTAAAAAGAAGACATTGTGTCTTAGGTCATTGTAGGATCTGTTGTGTTTTATGTACAGTGACATTTTCTTCCATATATTCCCCAAGTGTCTCTCTTATTTTTTTTTTTTTTCATTTTTTCTTCAAAGGAGCTTTAGGGTAAATAAAAGTAACAGAGATAGGGGATTTTCATATACCCAATGCCCTCTCCCTTTTCCCCTCTCCCCTATTAATAACATTTTACATACTGATGGTATATTTGCTACCATTGATGTATATGTTGAAGCATTGTTACTAACTGTGGTCAGTGGTTTACATTATGGTTTACATTTTGGATCATACACTTTTATAAATTTTGGTGAAATTTCAAGTGGCTTGTATCTGCTATTGCAAGATCATTCTGAAAAATTCTAATGCCATAAGAGTGCCCTATGTACTATCTATTCTATTCTTCCCTCCCCTTCTCCTCAAATATATTAGTAACCATTAAGTTACAATTTTTGAGGAATAAGAGTCATAGTTACTTGCAATAATATTGTGGGTCTGACATATTGGTCTGTTTTCTTTTATTTGGTACTGCCTATGTTCTTGAGGGATTCTTGTTGCTCTAATTGTGAACATAGGACTCCCCCACATGGGAGTTTGATATTTTCTTGTTTATTGGGTGGGTCTCCACTGACTGACATAACACACTATGACAAGACAAACACTTATATATGCCATAGAAACCTCGCCAGGTGTGCCCTGCCCTACACACCACTCCCACATTCAACATCCTACACCAGTAACCCTCCCCTGCCACATTTGCCAAAAGAACATTCCCAACATTGTAGTTTTAACCACAGACCTGAAAATCCCCAGAGTTCATCTGATCTTTCCTGTAACTCTCTCCCCATATTCATGGATACTCTGACCAAATCCCCATCAATACTACCCCTCACAGACCATCATGACCGAATCTAATCACATCATTGTACCACTATCACAGTCATTTACTGCAAAACTGCACCCTTTTACCTTTTTGTAGATTTTGCCCATATGGGCATTGGCTCACAACACTCTACCCACTTTCTCTCTCCTGTAAACAAATCTTCCAGACTCTAGCTCTGTCAGTCTGCTCAATTTGCTTAATTCATATTAGTGAGGTCATGTAATATTTTCCCTTCAGTGTCTGGCTTATTTTACTCAATATAAGGTCTTCAGGATTCATCCATGTTATCCTGTTTGTTTATACTGCATTTCTTCTTACAGCTGAGTAATATTCCATTGTATGTGTATGCCACAGTTTGATTATCCATTCATCTGTTTGGATTACTTCCAACCTTTGGAATAGTGATAATGCTGCTATGAGCATTGGTGCACATATATCTGTTCATGTCCCTGCTCTCAGTTATTCTGGGTATATACCCAGCAGAGGGATTGCTGGATAATACCACAATTGTATAGTTAGCTTCCTGAAGAACCGCCATACTCTCTTCCACAATGGCGGCACAATTCTACATTACCACCAGGGGTGGATAAGTGTTCCCTTTCCTCCGTATCTTCTCCAATGCTTGTAGTCCTCTGTGTTTTTTAAAAGTCACCTGTCTAATGAGTATAAGATGATGGTATCTCATTGCAGTTTTGATTTGCATGTCCCTAATAGCTAGTTATGTTGAGCATCTTTTCATGTGCTTTTTAGCCACTTGTATTTCTTCTTTAGAGAAGTGTCTATTCAAATCAATTGCACATTTTTCAAATGTGTTCTTTGTCCTTTCATTTTCAAGATGTAGGTTTTCTTATATATGCTGTCTATTTTACCCCTATCTGTTAGATGGTTACCAAATATTTTCTTCCAAGGTGTAGGCTGCCTTTTCACTTTCTTGACAAACTACTTTGTGGTACAAAAGTTTTTAATTTCGAGGAGGTCCCATTTATCTATTTTTTCTTTTGTTACTTTGGGTGTAAATTTTATGAAATCATTTCCTACTCAAGATCTCATCAATGTTTCAATACATTATCTTCCAGGAGTTTTATGGTCTTTGCTCTTATATTTAGATCTTTGATCCATCTTCAGTTAATTTTTGTATAGGGAATGAGATCATCATCCTCTCTCACTCTTTTGGGTATGGACAGCCAGTTTTCCAAGCTTCATCTGTTTCAGAGGCTATTCTCTCCCAGTTGAGTGGGCTTAGTGTCCTTGTGGAATATCAGTTGAATGTATATGCAAGGATCTATATCTGAACTCTCAGTTCTGTTCCATTGCTCAGTATTTCTATCTTTGTCCCAATAACATGCATTTTTGAAAATTGTAGCTTTGTGTATATTAAAAGTCAGGTAGTGTGACTCCTCCAATTTCTTTTTCAATATTTCTTTGGCTATTTGTGGCACCTTGCCCTTCCAAATGAATTTCATAATTAGCTCTTCCAATTCAGTAAGAAATGCTGTTGTAATTGTCATTCAGATTTTGTTAAATCTGTAAATGTGATTGTGTAGGATAAACATCTTAATGATGTTTGGTCTTCCGATCCCTGAACAAGAATATTATTCCATTCATTTAGGTATTTTTGATTGCCTTCCACAGTGTTGTATAGTTTTCTGCACACAAGTCCTTTACATCTTTAGTTAAGTTTATTACTAGGTATTCGATTCTATTGTTTGTTATTGTAAAGGGATTTCTTTTTCTTGATTTCCTCCTTAGATTGCTTATTATTGTTGTACACAAATGATACTTATTATTTTATAATATTTTTATTTTAAAGACTCTTTAGATTAAATATATGTTATATAGAAAATATAAGGGATTCCCACATGCCCCACTCCCTCCCCCTCCTATGAAGTTAACTGTGGGTTTTTCATATATACTCTTTATTATGTTGAGGAAGTTTCCTTCTATTCCTATCTATTGAAGTGTTTTTAGCAAGGAAGTATGCTGTATTTTGTCAAATGCTTTTTCTGCATCAATAGAGATGAACATGTGATTATTTTTCTTTTGATCTGTTAATGTGGTGCATTACATTGATTTTCTTATGTTGAAACCTCCTTGTATACCAGGGATGAAACCCAGTTTGTCACGATGTATAAATCCTTTGATGTGTTGTTGAATATGATTTCGGTGTATTTTGTTGAAGATTTTACCATCTAGGTTCATTAGAGAGATTGGTCTATAGCATTCCTTTCTTGTGGCATCTTTGTATGGCTTTGATATTAGGGTGGTGTTGGCTTCTAATTTTTGGAAGAGTTTAAGCAGGATTGGTGTTAGTTCTTTCCGGAATCACTGGTAGAATTCACCTGTGAAGACATCTGGTCATGGGCTCTTATTTTGGAAGGTTTTGATTCAATCACATTACTTGTGATTATTTTGTTGAGTTTATCAATTTCTTTTTTTGCACAGTGTGGGCTCCTTGTGTGTTTCTAGAAATTTGTCCACTTCATCTAAGTTATCCATCTTGTTGGCATCCTCTTATGGTACTCTTTCGGTACTCCTTATATCTGTGGGGTCAGTGGTGATATCTCCTTCTTCATTTCGTATTTTATGTATTTTCATCTTTCTTTTTCTTTGTTAGTCTAGCCAAGGGATTCTCAATTTTATTAATCTCAAAGAAACAGCTTTTGCTTTTGTTACCTTTTTGTAATGTTTTCTAATTTTCAAGTTCCTTTAGCTCTGTTAATTTTTGTTATTTCCTTCTTTCTACTTGCTTTGAGATTAGTTTGTTGTTCTCTTTCTAATTCCTCCTGGTGGGCAGTTAGATCTTTGATTTTACCTCTTTCTGCTTTTTTAATATAGGCATTTATGGGTATAAAGTTCACTCTCTGAACTGTTTTTGCTGCATCCTTTATGTTTTGATATGTGTGTTTTGCCATTTTCAATCATTTTAAGGTAATTTCTGATTTCTTTTGCAATTTCATCCTTGACCCACTGATTGTCTAAGATTGTGTTATGTAACTTCCATATCTTTGTGCCTAATCTGCTTTTCTGTTCCTTACTGATTTCCAGCTTCATTCCATTTTGCTCATAGAAATTATTTGTATAATTTCAATCATTCTGAAATCCTTCCGAGTTGTTCTGTGAACTAGTATGTGGTCTATCCTAGAGAACAACCGATGTGTGCTCAAGAAGAATGTATATCCTGATGCATTTGTGTGTAATGTACTGTATGTCTATGAAGTCTAGATCCTCTAATATATTATTCAGGATCTCTGTTTGTTTATTGATCTTCTGTTGAGAAGGTCTGTCTAATGATGATAATGGTGTATTAAAGTCCTTCACTATAATTTTAGGGACATTTATTTCTCCACTTACTTTTTCTAATTTTTTTCTTATTTATTTTGTTTGAGGTATGTTTGTTAGGTGCATAATTGTTATGATTGTTCTCTCTTCTTGATAAATTACCCATTTCATTAATATATACTATCCTTCTTTATCTCTTACAATAGTTTTGCATTTAAAGTCTATTTTGCCCGATACTAGAATAGCTACTTCCACCCGTTTTTGGTTATTGTTTGCATGTATAATCACTTTTCAGCCATTCACTTGCAAGCTCCTTGTGTCCCTGGGTCTAAGGTGAGTTTCTTGTAGGCAGCATATAGATGAGGCATATTCCCTTATCCATTCTGCCAATCTATGTCTCTTGATTAGAGAGTTGAATCCATTAACATTCAATGTTATTACTGTCAGGGCATTATTTACATAAGCCATATTAGGTTCATATAAGTCATATTTTGTTTTTTACTTTCTTTTTATCTTTTTAGTTATTCTTATCAATAATCTTAATTTCTACACAATCTTCCAACCCTCTTTCTCCAGTGTTTTTCTTTTCAAACTGCAGAACTCCCTTTAGTATTTCTTGGGAGGCAGGCTTTTTATTGACAGACTTTTTAAATTTTTGTTTTTCTGTGAATATTTTGAACTGGCCCTCATTTTTGAATGCCAGCTTTGCTTGATAGAGAATTCTTGGCCTGAAGTTTTTCTTTTAGCACTTTAACTATGTCATGTCACTGCATCCATGCCTCCATGGTTTCAGATGAAAAATCAGCACCTAATCTTACTGAGCTTCCCTTTGTATGTGATGGATTCCTTTTCTCTTGCTGTTTTCAGTATTCTTTCTTTGTCTTTGGTATTGGACAATTTGATAAGTCCTGGAGTAGACCTGTTAGGATTTATACTGCTTGGGGTATGCTGTTCTTTGTACAGTACTTTTTATATCTCTTTATCTATCTCTTGTACTATCTGTTTGATTTCACATGTTCTACCTTCAACATCAGTAGTTCTTTTCTCTGCCTGTTCAAATCTGCTATTATTTGCTTCCAGTGTATTTTTTTATTTCTTACATTGTGGCATTCATCACCATCAGATCCGTTATCTTTTTATGTCTGTTTACAATTTCTGCCTTATGTTCCTCCAGTGTCTTCTTAATATCCTTTATCTCTTCCTTCACTTCAATAAGTTGATTCATGGTATTTGTTTGGATATTCATTATTAGTTGTTCCACATTCTGCATCTCCTCATGTTTTTTACTTTGTTCATTAGACTGCTCTATGTCTTCCTGTTCCTTAATAAGGCTTGTAATTTTTTGTTGGTGTCTAGGCACTTGTTTTTCTTTATGGGCTTATTAGGTTGGTTATGTTTTATTTCTACTCTAGGTTTTTATTTTGTTGTTTTTTTTTTTTTTTTTCTGCGTTTGTGGTAAATTTCCTTTTATGGAACTTCTTTCCTCTTATTCTAAATCTTTGCAATTGTCTGTGTTCCCTTAAAAAATATTATGACCAGATGAAAGGAAAGAGATAAGGAGATAAGAGGATAATAGTAATAATAATGAAAAATGTAGAAGTGGAACCATACTATTTTCATACTAGGAAAATAAATATGTAATACAAAAAAATCATAAAAATACAAAGAAATAAGAATAGACAGTTGGAATAGAAGAAATGAAACAAGAAACAAAATAGAGAAAAAGTAGAAAGAATTAAAAATTCAGAAAGAGGAGAAGAAAAGATAAAAAGAGAGAGAAAAATAAAAAAAAATTAATGCCAAAAAAGAAAATGTGGAATAAAAGAAAAGCAACAGAAAATAGAAAAATGAAGGAAAGAAAACAAAGTAGGTAGAAAAAATAGGTAAAAGAAAAAAAAGAAACAAAGAAAGAGGTAAGACAAGAAACAAAAAACAAAAGAACAACACTGAAAAAAAAATTAACACTGAGGAAAAACAAACTTCCCTCTTAGGCCCCTAAGGAGCTTCTCAGGCTGCCTGTACTGAGTAACCTATTTCTCTGCAGCCTACTCTCTGCAGGTGATGTACATATTGTTATCAAATAAACTAAAGAAAAAGAACAAAAGGAACAAATAAAAAGTAATAAAACAACAGATCCAGGAATATCTATAATAAAAAAAAATCTGTCTATACATTCACTGTCATAAAATTCCAGCAGATTACTCGATAACATAGTGGATTCCTTTCTCTTAAGGATTACCCAGAATCAAGCCAGGGACCTCATTCATGCAAGGTAGGAAATCCTCTACTAAGCTAAACCAGCTCCACAGGTTAGTATGGTTCTGAAAGTTTATCTGCATCTTCCTGACCTCATTCCATTTGGATTGTTGGTCTAACAGTTTGCCTGAGCCAGGCTATTTAGGTGACCCTGTCTTCACCCCCATGCTGACCTAGTACTTATCTTTCTCTGGGCAGCTGGGTGTGACAGTCTGCCTGATCAGACTTCCCTTCCCTCGCCCTGGAGCTGTCTCAGTGCTTGTAGAGGTCTTCTCTGAGATCCAAAGTGGGTTGTGTGGGCCAAACTCACTGAAAAGGACCCACCCTCCACCCCCTGCCAGATGCCTCTTCCTCCCAGGGAATGCTCCCTCCACTCAGTTGGCAGCAGTAAGCCAGCAGGTTTTCCAAGGCTATTTGCTTGAGGGTGGGATATTTGTGTGGTTTCCAGCCACAGGGATGAGTAAATCATGGATTTCCTTTGACTTCTTTATCTGTCTCACTCTCTCTTGGATGACACACAGCACCTGCTTGTTCTACAGAACCATAAAGCAGCTCCCTTGAGTAGGTTTTTGCCCTTTCTCCATTGTTTTTGTGAGAGAAGTTGAGCTCTGCCTATCTACTTGACACCATCTTCCCATAAGTCTGCTAGTTAAATCTTAATAATTTAAAACAATATATGAACAAAATGGATTAGTTACCTATGTTATGTTATCAAACAACACACAAAAATACATAGTCAATAGTTTATTAGCACTGGATCTTGTCATGAATATAATTATGATATTCTTCTGCTAAAACTCCTTCCATGATTTTCATGATTTAGAAATGAAAATGTAGGCATTCATGTGATCTTAAAAGAAATTTTTTTCTGCTACAAAATCCATTTTTCACCTTTTTCTTGTTAAATAAGCTTTGATTTTACTCATATATTGGCTCTCACATACTCACCCATGTGCTCATCAGACACCCATGTGCTTATCCCACCCTAACAAGGACATCCACACAAATAGGCTCATAGACAACAACAAATTCAAGGACTTTATGCTCACAAACAACCCTTGGAAATGAACTGTACTATATTTCTATATTTTATGCTATTTGTGTGTTACCATTATCTCTTTGACCCTTTGCAATTTCTGAGCATTCACTTTCCTTCTCTCAGCTCTCAGCTCCTAGACAGCTTTGCCTCTTTCTGGGGCAATCACCTTTTTCTGCCCACATGAATATTAGCCTTGGAGTACAGTGAAACGATATCCCCAAGACTCTGTTTCATCTGCCAGACAGCTCACACCAGGTCTTTAGTGATTCATTAAAATTTTAGCTAGAATCATGTCTGCTTGCATGGTGGAACTGTGTTCCTTCACACACTTCCTTGGCAATCAATTCATAACAACTCACCTCTTTTTGAAAGCATCTCTGAATTGCTAAAGATTTCAGGCTATTTGGTTACTCTGTAACCTCAGCCTTCTGACAAGTTCAGTAAATAGTATGATTTTATAGACTACTTGGCCTTTTCTTATTATTGTGGGACTGGTATGCTTTCTAGCTTTCTACATTCTTACTATTTCAATGATTTTAAAGTGGTTTCAGAAGAGAAATAGACCAAAAGGGAAAAAGAGAGAGGGAGATAGAGAAAGAAAAGGAGAGAGAGGCAGAGAGATTAAAATGTGAAATGAGAAAGATACTGAGAGACTGAGAGAAAGAAAATATGTATATGTCAATGCAATTTATACAACTTAGAGGGAAGAGTACAAGTAACTCCATGCTATCTAAACCTGGTTGGTTCTTGAATTTTGGAGAGCAAGAAGTATATGAGTTCAGAAGACAATTAATTAATGCTAATAATTATTTTATTAGCATTATCTTCATCATTCAAACAGATTTGTAATCAGTATATGGAGAATAGAAGAAAAAAGCCATGGTTACATTGGAAAATATCTTCTAAATCCCAAGGTTCAATTTTTATTTTGGAGAGCTTTAAATTCTCATATACAAATCATTGGAAGATAGAGATATTAGCTTCTTATATTCTGCAATCTCTCTAATTGCTGATTAATTTTAATTAATTTATACATCCCATGAATATAATGTATTAGAAAGTTTTGTTGTGGTAACAGAAACTACGTAATGTGAAGGGGTTTTCAACAATGAACGTTTATTACTAACCTATAGTACATGTAGGCAGCAGTGTGGCTATAGCTCTGTCTGAGCTGCTATTTTGTTCCAAGCCCAGGATCAGGGAGAGGCCATGTATTAGTCAGGCAAAGAAATGCTTATGCTAAGTACCAGAATTCTGTTGGTTTTATAAAGGGTATTTATTTGGGGTAAAGGCTTATAGTTACAAGGCCTAAGAGTACAACTCAAGGTGCCATAAGAAGTGTTTACTCACCAAAGTCTGTTGCCACATGTTGAAGAAAATTGGTTGCTGATCATTTGAGGTTCAGACTTTCATTTCTTCTTAATGCTCCATGGGCCCAGCTTCTTCCAAACTCAGTTATAGACTGGGGACTCATTTTGGTCTGGGACTTCTCAACTGCTCAGGGCTATGTTCTCTTCAGCTGCAAACTATCAGGCAAATGGCTCAGCTCTTCCCTGAGCTTTCACTATTTAAACTTTCTTCTTTCTGTCACATGGCAGGAATGAAACGAACAAGCCCTCTCCTCTTCCATGTCTATGGAGCTCTCTTCCTGTGCCTTTTTCTGTCTGTATTCTTGAGTGAGTGTCCATTTATATAGCCCACCAAGGGAGTGGAGACTTAAACTGAGTTACACTCTACTGACATGGTCAAATCAAAGCCCTAATTTTAACATAATTTAATCAAAGACTTCTCAGCTGAATTGAATACAATCAAAGGGGATCACACCTAGAGGAACAGACCAGTTTACAAACATAATCTATATCTCTTTTTGGAATTCGTAAACAATATTAAACTGCCACAGGCCTCCAAGTGCGATATGCCCAAACTGATAACAGAAAAGAAGAGCAGGAAAATTGGTGGAAATTTCTATAGGAAAAGGCATGTCAAATGGCCAAACCAAAGTTACTGAAAGTAGAGATATGCCTAAATAATAGTGAAATAAAAAAGAATCTACCTGAAGGAGAAAAGGACAATCAAGCATTTCATATCTGAGTTATTAAAAAATGTTAATGAATTATATATGTTATATTTTGAAGCTGGAGAATGAAAACACAGTTAGTGGAATAATTTGAGTGACTGAGAAACTATAGCCTTACATATATTCCCAGAATGGAGCATATAAAACAATGTGGAAGAACCATAAATTCTTACTGTGCCTACTTAGAGCCAGTGTGAAGAGGTCAGAGACAAATTCCATGAGTAGACAGCATAGAGAAAGGGGTATTGGTTCCTTCTGGCTTCTATAAAAAATTACCACAAACATGGTGGCTGAAAAAGAATAAAAATGTATTCTCCTATATCCACAGATGCCAAAGGTCTGAAATCTGTTTCACTGGGCTGAAATCAAGGTGCTGACAGTGTGGGGCTCCCTCACAGCTCTAAGGAAAATCTGATCCTTGCCTTTTCCTAGTTCTGGTGGCTGCTGGCATTCTGTGACTTTAGCGGCATCTCTCCAGTCTCTGTCTTTATGATGACACTGCCTCCTTCTCTTCTGTTTGTGGACGTCATATGCCTCACTCTAATAAGGTCACTTGTGAATGGACTGAAGTCCCTTACTGATAATCCATGCCAAGATCCAAGGATTGGGATCAGATAGCTTTCCTTGATCAATATTCTCTTTACAGTCTTGAACTTTTAGGCACTATGCTTTAAATGGGAAACCAGGAGGAACTCTCACCCAAGACCACACTCCACTTTCTCCTAGGAGTAAGGTACTACTGTGGAACTCACCTGTCCAGGAGAACTTTCAGAAAACACAAAGCACTTAATAAATGCTGAACTGAGACATAGTCACAATATTTGTTATTGATGAGCATCTTCTCTGAGCAGATGGTTTCCAAAGAGCTTTAAAAGTAGTACACCCCAATGGACTGTGGTTAACAGTACAAATGTGAAAGTGTTCTCTCATGAACGATAACAAATGTACACTACTAATACATGGTGTTAATAATAGGGGGTGTATGGAAAAGTTAACCAAGTGTATGCTATGGTCCATAGTTAGTGGTAATAGATTGATGATTTTTTTAATAATCAGTAACAAATGTTCCACAACAATGCAAGGTGTTAGTGGAGGAGTTATATATGAGAATTCTGCCCACTATGCATGATTGATTTGTAATCTAACAACTTCTTTAATAAAAACTATAAAAATATCAGAATAAAAATTATTGCTTCCCTTAATTTTCATATCAACTCCATATGGAGGTTGCATTCCATCAGTCCTGGGATAAGGAAACAAAGTCCTAAAGAATTCATTTCCTGTAAAGATAGAAGAAACCAGGTGGCTGTGTAACCAGCTAGAATCTGACTTAGGATGGAAGGAGTATTCTTGATGGGGAAGACCAAAAATATCTACCCAGACTGCATGATAGCAATGCCCATCAACAGGTCAGTCACTGACCAGGGCCTGCAATATCAATACCACCTGGACTCTTGTAAGTGACAGAAAACCTCTGTGTCAGCTGATAGCTCCAGAAACAAAATGTGCATTTGAACAAGATCCAGGTAATTCACCTGCACATTCAGTCAAGGAAGTGTTGGTCTAGAGCAGGGTTTCTCTTTTAAAATTTTGGACTACATTATACTTTGTGGTGGAGGATGTCCTGTATATTGTAGGATGTTTAGCAGCATCCTGATTTCTGCAACAGATTCCAGTAGACACTATCATAAATATCCCCTTACATTGCCAAATAACCTTAGGGATTCCAAATCATACATATATGAAAGCCTTGCTCCAGAGTTAAGAACTGGAAACATCTTGACGGAATTTCTATTAAAATTTCATCTTTTCCTCAGTTTATAAGTTGGGCATTTAACTTACATTTTTTGAGCCATAATTCTGCAAATATAGAATGTACTGGGTTAAAAATTAAATAAGACATCCCTATCAGGTGCACAACATGTGGAACAAGAGTTGAAGGGGATCTGGTGGGAATCACCACTCCTGCAATCTTCAAGTCCTTGATGATGGCACTTATCTCTGCAATCCTTTCAGGAATCCACTATTGCTTTTGTTTCACTATTTTGCTGGTTAGAGGCAGTTCTAGTTGCTTCCACTTGGCCTTTATTACCATAATATCCCTCACTCCACAGATCAGGGAACTAATGTGGGGTTTCTGTCAGTTGATGAGTATGGGTATTTTAATTATACATGTGGAAACTAGGGAAATGAAACAGAATGGATTTAGTAACCCACCAGAATAAATGTAGAGAGAAACGTGAGTTAAAACTCCACTGACTGCCTGACATCAATTAGCCCTGAAATTTACTGTGGAATCACAGTGACATTTTGTGTCTCATGGAATTCATGTCAGTTCAGAGCCAGAATCTAGTAATCCCCAAATGTCCAAACATTTGTGTATTCTCAACATAACATTCACCTTGATAACAGGCTATCGGTCTATTTGGGGATTGCTGGACGATTAACAGTATAAATTTTTGGCAATATAATAGGCTTTTCCCCCACATCTCCTTGTCTTCACTTGTTTCAAGGAGTTCTGAGTTTATAAGCTGCCCCAAGTTTTAGAATTGATAGAGGAGCATGATTTTGTCTGTGTGTGACCCAAGTTAAGCTTTTGTTCATTTAATATAGAACTTTTCTCCTTATATATATCAAGTCAAAATCTAGTAGAATGCCCATCCATTTCACTTGTAGACCCTCCAAAATCAAATATTTGATGCCACATGTCTGTGAGCCAGACCATTCTGATTACAGCTTTGACTTTGTTGTCCATTAGGGTAGTCACCCCTAACTTGTCTTTGGCAATTAAGGGCTGCCACTTGACTTTTGCCCACTCAGAATCTGATCTACACTGTTGTATTTAAAGATTAAAGTTCAGTGACAGCAGTTTCCACACTAATTTCTGATATACAGAAAAATGTGACCACAGGGCCCTTCACGGTTAGGGATGATAGAGCTTCTCCCACAATTTATTCCTCAGAATTGTGGTGAAAGGTTTTTCCTCTGGGCATTTCTTTGGTGGGTGTGGAGGTCTTACATGATGAATCCACTCCAACTTTGCAATCTCTTAAGCCTTTCATTCACCTAATGTACATTATACCATGGTAGTTCTGGCATTTCAACCTCACATGTTGTAGGCCACTGTTTGGTCCATGCTTCAGCCAACCAATGAAACAATCTGATACAGCCCTTCTAACCCCTTGAGTTACATGGCTGAGTCAAGAATCTCTGCTTATTGGGTCCATATCAATAAATTCAACCTGCTCCATCTTTTTGTACCTCCTACCATTGTCCCACATCTCTCATATCCATTCCTATACATAATCTTCTGAATTCTCTCTGTACATTGGAAAACTCATGTAGTTTTTTGGAGTGCAACACATCTACCCGTGGGTCACACTTGGTACCTCAAGTTTTGGGGCATTTTGGAACTTCATGGTAGTTTTAGTTCTGGAATAAAAGAGGTGTGGTGGCAAGGGGTCATGAGAGGAATTAGCTGTATCTTAAAACCCCCTACCTCAGGGCACTCAATTACAGTTACACGTGGTGAAAGATGTTAATCTCTTAAGCTGGTAGTAGGAAGGCTGATTACTCAAATCAGAGCATTACAGTTTTATCTGGCAAGGAAACTGAACAGAATCTAGGGTTTCAATGATCCCCCCTTCATCACAATCACTCATATGGACCCATTCTAATATTCAAGAAACCATTCCTTCATGATGGATGCCCTCAATTTAACAGTGGCCACTATGAATATTAGTAACTGAATTTGCAATGAAATTCAGCCACTTACCCTATGAGACTAAAGACCTGGTTTTCAGAAACCTCAAGTCAGTAGCTACAAAAACTAAGAGTATTTTTGAGGGCACACATAGGAACTTTCATGTCCTTCAGATTGTGCTTGAGATGCCAATATGAAACCCTGAGTTCAATCTTTAACAATTTTTCTAGGAACAACCAGGCTTTATAATTTTTAACTTCATCAATTTTTAACTTCACAAAACTCAGTTAAAGTATCCAATACTCTGTCTCCCAGAAGCTTGCTTCTCTTGAGCCTTTGAGTAGCAGTATCCAATGATGATATTTCATGAATCTCTATTGCAATTTCATGCCATGGGGTACAAACATTTTCTAGATCACTGGAAATAGATTCTTGACTCCTGCTTAACCTAATCAACTGAGAGAACCATTGAAAACCACAAAACAAACCCAGAAATTTCACCCTGAAAATACTGTTTCTCAAAAATCACTCTTGGTATCAAATCTGTATTTGGATTCCACAGAAAAACAGAATTATATTTACTATACAACTTGGCTTCTACAACTATGGGGATTGGCAAGTCTGAATTCCATAGGGGAGACCACAAGTTAGAAACTTGATTAAGGTGGCTTCAGATTCCTCAGGAAAAGCTGGATGACTGAAACAGAGATAGAAATTCTTCTTTCTGACTGCTGAAATTCTCAGTACTTAGAAATTCTGACTGCTGAAATTCTGTTCTTAGAAATTCTCCTTTCTGACTGCTGAAATTCTCACATCTTCCTTGAAGGCCTCAAACAGATTGGATGAGGAGACTCCTCTCTTTACTGAGTAATCTTCTTTTTTGATTGTAGATGCAATCAACTGACTAATGATTTCAATCCCCCTTCAAAATGCCTTCATAGTAACAATCAGGTCAGAGTTTGCTTGTGCAAGAACTGTAACCTAGACAAGTTGATAAATGAAATTAACAATAAAAAAATGTCTTCCTGAAATGAAGACACTCCTGTTTCCATGGGTATGTTTGTGTCCATACTCTGTATTATAGATGACACATATTAGAATTTATGAAATAAAATACCCTGCTGTGATGACTGTACAAACCACCAAACAGGTATCTACTCACTTAAAGAAGCAAAGACACAGATACACATGCATAGAGACACACACAGACTGACACACAGACACACACAGACACAAATATATACACACATATTCACATACACAAGGAAATACATTCAAATACAAACACATATAGAAAGAAAGACACATGCATACAGATACAAATGCAAAGAGTTACACTAAGACACACACACACAATCACACACAAAGGTGGACACAGTCAAACACAAACACACACAAAAATACAGACACATGCACACACACATACACACACAGACATAGACAAAGGGACAAACAAGCATGCCAAAATGATCTCCTGGTGCCATGTTGATAGCATGTCCTTCTCAACCAAAGAAAAACTGATAGGCCATGATTGAGTACAGTTCAAGATTCCATCATATTACTTCCCCCAAATATATAGAAATGGCATCCAGAAAATCCAGTTCCCAAGGCTCCTTGCATATGAAAACTAGGGGCTTCATTTTGGTGTGGCAGTTCTTTGCCCTGTGTTTAAGGAAATATAAAAATCTGCTATATATGCAAAGAGAGATGCAAAGTACCTCATGGAAAAGACAAAACATAATCTGAATACATCCCTGTGATAAAAAACAAAAAACAAATTTTCTTTCATTCTGGTGACATTCCAATATTGATAATATATCCTCATACACAGAAAAACTAATAAAAGAGCAAAAACCAGTTTATCCAAAATAAAAACAGTGTTATTTTCACAGTGTCATGACACCACACATACTGAACAACCTAAGAGTAATATGAGCAATGTGAACATGCCACCTTTTCATTAAAGAAAATATAATGAGTATCACATAGGTTGTGAATTTTTTTAAGGAAAGTGGTTGAAGATTTTCAAACAATATTAAATTCAAAAAATTTTGGAACCAGACAAAATCAATTTTTAATCTCAGATCTACCATTACATTAGATGATGAAATTTGATAGTAACCAAACCATTTTTAATTCTTAATACTGTCACCTATATAGGAATCATTTTGTTATCCATCTTCCTGAAAGAGTTAAGAAGAAAAATCATTATCTACAAAATGTTTAGAATGGTTCCTTCCAGTAAGTGAATGAACAACTATCACAGGTGATGAGATGGGGCTAATTTTTGTTCTACCTCTAAAATATCTTATTTCCAAATAAGTCCCCACCTCTACATCCTTATTTCAGTTCTTTAGAATCCGTCCCAATAATCACAGACTGTGTATCCCTCTGATTATGGAGAGGATAAAGGTGACCTATTGTCAAATGATGAAAAATGATTTCAGATGATGGCAGAAAGTGATGCAATTATAAAAATAGATCTAACCTCAAAAGACAAAAAGTACAATAAAGAAAACAAGGGTAAGAAACCAAAAGCACAATACATATAAAACATTAATCATTATTTAGAATTAAGGCAATATGTATAAACATTAGTTATTATTATTCATTAAGTCAAATAAAGCAGGGCTTTCTAAGTTTGAAAGGCAATGACTTATTTTGGAACATATGATATCCTATCTCCCTAATGTATCAGAGTTAGATGCATTTATAATTTTCCTACACATGATTATTCTGTCCCTTTTATTTGAACCTGTAATTAACACTATGCCCATTAAATATATGTCCCAAAGACTTAAAACTTCTGGCTGTCCATATGTTAGTTGAGTCCTGAATCTCAACAGCCAACAGCCATCATCCAATTCACTGGGCTCAACCAGGACAACTAACAAAAGGATGATGATACCCCCCAAAACAGAGAATATCTACAACTTCAAGTAAGACAGTTCCATGCCCCATGGGATTTAACCATTTCTCAGTCAGAAACAGAGTGGGCATCATCATCCCCAAATCCTCAAGAGTAAGGAATGAACAAATATAAGGTGGGAATGCAACTATGGACCAAAGTAGACTTATTGTTCTAGTAATGGAAGAACTTGTAACTTTGATATAAAAACAGTGGTCACCAGAGTTTCTGAAGAGAGTGAAAGGGAAGAATAGGTGTAACAGGGAGCATTTTTGGGACATTGGAATTGTTCTGTGTGATAATGCAATGACAGATACAGGCCATTATACCTTGTCAAAACCTATAAAATTGTGCAGTGCAAAGTGTAAACCATAATGTAAACTATAGACCATGGTTAAAAACAATGCTTCAATATATGTCCATCAATTGTAATAAAAGTACCATACCAATGAAAGATGTTGTTCATGGGGGATAGTGTGGGAGGAGGAGAGTCTGGGGTATATAAGGATCCCTATATTTTCTATGTAAAAATTATGGAATCTAAAACTTCTTTTAAAATAAAGAATACAAAAAAGATATTTTTTTAAAAGTAAGGCAAAGAAAGAAAATAATATGCAAAACTGGTAAATTGATTTGACCACATAAAATGTATAAACTTTCAAACAACACCCTAAATACGTCTGCACATACATAAAAGAAATAAAAAGTAAACAGCTTTGTCATTGATGCAAGAATATAACAATATTTCTATTAACCACAGTCTATAAGTCACACCAATTGAATTTTTCCCATGCTTGTTCACATTCCCACCACCCTGCAATTTTTACATACATCTGCTCTAGTTCACAAAAGGACACACTTGCATCTGTACCATCAAGTACATCTTACACCAATGCCAAAGATGTACTGTATTGATAATGTGGGGGTATGGAAAACATATGTCAAGTGAATGCTATGGATCATGGTTGGTGCTAATCGTCTGATGATATTATCTCATAATCTGAAACAAATATTCCACCACAGTGTGGTGTGTTGGTGAAAGGGTGTTGTATGGGAATTCTATGCATGTGCATGATTGTTTTGTAAGCTTAAAACTTCTGTAAAAAAAGAATTAAAAAACTAATAGCATGTGTTGGGGGAAAATGCAGCAAATGTAAGATATATACTATAGTTAGTAGCAATATTTTGATGATATCCTTTCATAATTTGTATCAAATGTTTCACAACAAGGCAAGGTGTTGCTGGTGAGGTGATGTATGGGACCCCTGTATGCTGTTAAGTATGTTTGATTTGTAAATTCACAACTTTTACTAAGCACTTATTTTTTCATGTGTTTTCATGTATGAATGATATACTTCAATAAAAATTTTAAAAAGCAAACAGCTAAGATATTGAAGAAAGAAAGAAAGAAAAGAAAACTAACCCTACATTTCTGTATTTGAAAATTTGCTATTAAAGCAGCAATTAAAACACTTAACCCCCATTATACAGAGCAAGACTGGTACAAACAACTGCCTGCAATGGAAAAATTCAATAGCTAATAAATTCATATTGATTTAACTTAGTCAATACAGCAATGACTGCCAAGTAAAAGTTTTAGTATACCACCTTAGAGCTGTTTAAAAAAAAAATGACTTTTTCACATTCAGTACCTAATGTGCGAGTGTTTGTCCCAGGAAATCCTGAGCAAGGTAAAATCTACCTCCATTGGACAGTACCTTTGCCTTCAAAACAGAAACATGTTCAAATAAAGTGTTCTTAAGAAAAATCCCTCACTTCTACACATTCCTCTACTGCTAATATCCCATTTTTCTCTATGGCCACTCATTACAAGACTCCAAGGACAGGTACTCTGCTTTTCTTGGAACCACTTTTTCATGTACATTCCTTCTTTTAATTGTGCTTCTCCTCATTATTTAATTGTCAATTAGGACCCCTGCATAGCTGATTCCAATGGACACCTCCTTTTTTAGCATAATAAATAAATACATTCTTTAATTATACTAGCAAGAAAACAAGCACAATTATCTCTCAGCTCTGGCTAGGCTGGACTGGCTCTCAGATGACCTCCGGGAAAGGCTCTCAGCTTTCATTTTCCTTGACCCTTTTCCTGTAAATTCTGCTGAGATTTCAGACTTCACCAAGATGGGATCTCTGAGAAGGCATCTGTGTGGAAGTCCAAATTCCTCCCCAGGTGGTTGGTGATGACACTGAACTTTCACCATCAAGACAGCAGGAATGAGTCAGGCATCAGTCTCCCATCCAGAGCTGGGGCTCCCAAGGAAACTAGAAACTTCTATCCAGCCCAGGGTTGCACAGGATGAGGGAGAGTGGCAGAGGAGATATTTTTGTCTTCCTTTTAGCCATTCATTAACATGTTTCTTTTTTATTTCTATCCATGAGCCATCATTTCCCTGTGGCTCACATTTCCTTGTGGTCTGGAGAGAAAGGAAATTTTTCCTATGGATATTCTGTTTCCATTGGCCCAGGTTCTGAGTCAGGGAAATCCTATTTCTATTATTTCTCCTTGATGAACTCCCCTGCCTTCCACAGATATAAACTCCTAGCAACTTACCTCATCCATTGACTGCCCACCTGACTGGTTCCTTAGATTTCCAAATCTCTGACATGGGGTGAAGAGACAGCATTTGATTCTATCTCAAGTGATTTCCTACTCCCTTCAATAAAGAGGAAAACTGAATTCATTAGATATAAAACCATGGAAAGCATGAATGCTACACTCCTTTGCTTGATGACTTATTGTCATAACAATTAGGAATATCATGTTTATTACCAACATTACCACCCATCACTTTGCCCCTCAATTGTAAAATGTTTGATCATTAGGAGAAATATATTTAGACCTTCTTACACACCAGGGCTTGAGCTTAGAAACATGAATGGATAGTCTCATTTATTTTTCTTGCCTGTCTTTGAGTGGTTTTCAATTTAATTCATTAATAGATCTATTAATATTTCTATAAATCTAAGTCTAATCAAGAAATTTAAAGATAGGTTAACCAACTATAGAAATGATCCCTGAAAGTATAGTCTTAGGGATAGAGTGTGGTTGCATGTTGGGGGATGGGGCAGATGAGCGGTGGTCTTCCTGGGTTTGGTGGTACAACACTGGGGGGTGGATGGTTTAGGAAGTGCTGGTTCAAATCCCCAGAGCATGCAACTGTGAATCTTGACATTCCATGGGTTAGGAGAGGGGGGTATCATGGGCCCTGGGGGGCTGGGGAGAAGGGAACAGTCAAGATCTAATGGGATGTTTGGTGGTCATGGGGAAGGCTTTTCATTACCTTTCAGTAATGGACACAGGACATGGTAAATATCATCAAAATTATTTAACTGTATCATCTAAATTGTAAACTATACTGTAAATCACTGACAATG
>JAKSZT010054267.1:4896400-4936614 GCA_026826555.1 Tolypeutes matacus | reverse complement strand
AACTGTATCATCTAAATTGTAAACTATACTGTAAATCACTGACAATGTTTAGTTGCTATATTTTGCTATCTGCATAACAGTTATAACAATGCTAACAACCAAAAAAAAGAAGGGGGAGAGTTAATATAAGGTGGGGAAGGGGGGGTGGTTTGGTATCTGGGAGTCTCCGGCAGTCCGTGTGTGACTTTGCTGTGACCTAAAACTTCTTTGAAAATTAAATGAAAAATTGGGAGACAATGGGGATTGAGAGGAGGAAGGTGTCATGGCACACCAGACATCCGATAACACAGTGATAAAGGGAAGGAAAAAAGGGAAAAAAGAAAAGAGAAGGGAAAAAAATGAATATATATATATATATATATATTTTAAAGGCATTTCCTATGCTTTTTTGCCAATTTTTTGAATGTCCCAATCCACTAATTATATTTTATTTTGTTTTGTTCTTTGTTTGATTATTTGTTTTTTTTCCTTCTCTCTCTCTCTCTTTTTTTTCCCCCTGAGTTTCCTTATGTTTGTCTCTTGCATGTAAGCTTATCACACTTGTTTCTTTTTCCTAGTAAGTGTATTTGATTATTTTATGGACTAAATGTTCATGGAGGATTTGGATCACAGATGGGTTACAATGGGTACTGCGGGGGATTATTGGGAGGGGTGTCTGGGGGGGCTTTCGTGGGGATTGGTTCATCCGAATATACATGAAAGATATACAAAATCATTCAAGGGATCGGGGGATGGGGCATGGTCACGATGGGTGGATAATCACACAATAAATGAGGGAATCTGAATTCCTAGCCTGGAGAGCTCTGCAACAGTCTCCAAGGGAGCAGCTATAGTCCTCTGAGTGTAGGGACAGTGCCTGTCAAAATAGGATGACCCACTGATGTTTTTTTTTTGTTTGTTTGTTTTATTGATTACTACCCTTGTGAGTTTTTGCTCTTGTAAATGAGACTTAGCCTGCAGTTGTGGGGTGCCTAAGGGTTGCCACCTGAGAGCCTCCTTTTTGCTCAAATGTGGCCTCTCTCTAAACCAAACTCAGCATATGATTGCATTACCTTCCCCCCAACGTGGGACATGACTCCCGGGGATGAGCCTCCCTGGCAATGAGGGATTAATACTAAGTGCCAAATGGCAGCTTTGCGCAGTGGCAGTATCGTAGCCAATGAGGTTTATCCGAGGCGTGATTATTGCTAATTGAAAACTTTTCCCAAGTGCCAACTGGCAACACAACTGGAAAAAGACCTTGAATATAAGGGGGAAATGGTAAAGACAAATGAGTTCAAGTGGCTAAGAGACTTCAAAGAGATTTGGGAGGTCATCCCAGAGGTAACTCTTACGCACACCTCAGTAGGAGCTCATAGAACATCTAAGTGCCTATCACCCCACTCAGTGGGCTTCCTGAGGCCTCCGGAGACACCCTGGTCCTATATAAGGGGGGATAGCCCCAGGGACTGATTCCTTATCAGTGGGCTTTATTTTGGAATCTGTGCTCCTAAGAGTGACAGAATTAGACTCAAATAAGTCCTCCCTGCACATGGTTCACCAGTCCCTTCTATTCAAACCTATATGTGATGCTGCAGTTTTTAGGTATACTTCCAGAGACTGGAGCCTCCCGCCTACTATGTGCCAGGTGTGCATGAAATCTAGGTGGAGCTGCAACTCCTACCCTACAGCTCAATGGACTCATCCAAGTCACCTTTCGAGGAGACAACAATGGGCAATGGCCATCACAGGGAATGTAGAGGGCCTGCATCAGCAGGCAGGATCATCCCACCCACCATATCCATGGGATATAAGCCCTCTCTCACTTGGAGTTGGAGTGGACATCACCATCCCAGTCCCCTCAGGATTGGGGGAAGAACTATGGACTAGAGTGGACTTGATGGTATTCTCTTGTTCACATATGGTGATTCTAGCAATGCAAGAAGTTGTAACAATGAGGTGGAGCCAGTGGCCACTTAACACTTTTGGGGTAGGGAGGGAATGAGTGGTTGAAATACAGTGGCTTCTTTGGGAGTTGGAGGTTGTCCTGAGTACTGTTGTGGCAACGGAGTTAGGCCATTTTAAATCAGCACACACCACTCAGAACTGAGTGGGAGAGAGTGTGGTCTATAGTGTGAACTGTGGTCTATGGTTGGTGGCAAGGCTCCAGGATGTGTAAGTTCATTAAGGGTGGTGTGCCACACTGTGGGAGATGTTTGTGTGGGATGTGGTGGGAGGTGTGGGAGGTGGGCAACATGGGAATCCCAGTGGGTTCCATGTAATATTTTGGGTAATCTAAGCACCTCTTAAAATATATGTATATATATATATAAATAACATTTTTATAAGCAAATACACCTATATGCATATATATTTATATATCATTTTGCAAATGTTTGTATGTATTGTGAGAATTTTGATTTTTACCCATAATAAAAAAAAAAAAGAAAAGAAATAGTTTCAGGCTTCCAGGGATGACAAATGAGTTTTACAGACAAAAAATAAAAAAATAAAAAAGAGAAAAAAAAATAAAAAAATAAAAAAATAAAATCGTAGAAGAGGAATACAGGACCTAGAAAAATAAATAATTAACATGAATTAAAAAATGATAAGAATTTCATAGGAATAGGAATAAAAAAGTGCAACAGAAATAATGAAATGAGGAATAATATAGAGAAAATATATATAATGGATTAAAAGGCTGGGATGATATAGAATGGATTAAAAGGCTGGGATAATGAGAAGAGAGGGAAAGGATGAAAAAAATAAAAAGGAAGAAAATAGAGGGGAAAAAAGACAGAGAGAAATAAAAACCAAATTGAAGATCAAACAAAAAGAGGTGGAATGAAAGAAAAACAACAGAAGATAGAAAAATGAAGGAAAGAAAAGAAATAACATAAGTAGAAAAATCTGTAAAAGAATAAAAAAGGAAACAATGAAAGGGGAACACAAGAAAGAAGAAACCAAAGAGCAGTAATAAAAGAAACAATAAAAGAAAACAGCATTCCTTCTTAGGTCCCTAAGTAGCTTCTCAGGCTGTTGGTGTTCATCAATCAATCACCTTGCACCCTGCCCTCTGTAGTTGATATACCAGGTATCAGCATGTTAAATAAGTGGAAAAAAGGAACTTAAAAAAACATTACAGATCTAAGAAAACCTAAAACAAAAAGAATGTCTATTTGTTCCCTGTCATAAGATGGCAGCTGAATACCTGATAACCCAATGGAGCACTCTCTGGATCACTTCTCTAAGGAGACCCAGGAATCGAACCAGGGACCTCATATATGCCAGTTGGGAATACATTCACTGAGCTAAAGTGTCCCCATTTGGTTAATTAGGCTTCAAAAATCTATCTGTCCCTTTTAGACTTCTACAGTTTCTAGAGTCCTGCTGATTATGTGCCTGTCCCCACCCCCTCTCAAATCTAGTTCCTCTCTCTTCCTGGGTGACTGGGCATGACAGCCTGCCAGAGGAGATCCCACCTCCCCTCTCCCCGTCAGATCAGGGTCCCTTCTGAGATTCAAATGAGGCTCAGCTGGCCAAACTTACTACAAAGAAACCACTCTCCACCCTCATTTAGTCCCCTCTACCTCCCAGGGAATGTGCCCTCCCATTCTTTTGGCAGTAGCAAGCCAAGGGTACCACCAAGGCTTTGAGTGTGGGTATATGTGCCATTTCCAGCCACAGGGGTGAGCAACTCATGGTTTTCCTTTGGCTTATTTATATTTGTAGTACCTTCCTAGATGTCACAGATCTCCTTTCCATTCTATATATATCAAAGCAGCTCCTTTAGATAGGTCCCTGCCTTCTCTCCACTTTTTATGTAAGAAGGTCAGACTCTGCCTACTTACTTCACTGCCATTTTCATGGAAGTCCATAATTATTTTGTAAGTTCACAACTACTATAATAAAAATATATTTTAAAAAAGTAATAAAAACAAAATAAGAAGGCTGTCAGAATGTGAAAGAATTTCTCTATAAATATATAAGAAAGTGTGCTGCATCATACATTGGACATCCTTTTGGATATTTGATGGCAGCACTGATGATCACTTGATCATTCTAGTTTCCTTCATATAAATATAATAAAAGTAACTAACATTACGGTTACTTTCAGATTATTAGGGAAGTTTTAAACCATGGGCAAGTTTGGTTAGAATAACTGGTCACCCTCAATCAGAGCTCTACATTATAAGAGAAATTTTGGGCAGGAATTGAAGCTCTTGTGTCTATCAAACTTTGATCATGATGACTGAAGAGAATTTTGAGGATAAGAGCGATAAATGGATGATGAAGAATATACATTGTTTGTTCCCTCTCCTGCCTCTTAATATTTATAATGAAATTCAGAAAATGGAAGATATTTTGTTTATAGGAATAAAAGGAGTCACAATTAATGCAACCCATGGCTACAGTTAACAATAATGTAATATTTTTCATGAATTTTGGCAAAAGCACTATACCAATCCCAAAGATAAAAAATAAGGGGCATATGGGGTATGAGTTTGTTTTTTTTTTGTTTTGGATCAAGGAATAAGTTCTAGAATTGATTACGGTAATGAATGCAAGTCTCTGTGCTTATACTGAGTGCCCTTGAATGTACAATTTACATGGACTGTAAAGGAGGGTGCATAAAATTTTACAATAAAAAATCACAATTATCTGTATTTGTTGCCATTCAAAGGGTATCGAATCAATGATAAAAGTTCTTCCATTGCTAGAGTCAGAATGTCTATAGTAGAATACCAGTAAGTCTACTCTAGTCCATTGTAAATTCTGAAGGGAAGGAGATGGAAAAACAAGTGTAATATGGTGGCATTTTTTGGGACTTGGGAATTGTCCTAAATGACATTGCAATGACAAATACAGGCCATTATATATCTTGTCATAACTTACAAAATTGTGTTGGAAAGAGTGTAAACTACACTGTAAACTATGATCCATGCTTAATGGTAATGCTCCAAAATGTGTTCATGAACTGTACCAAATGTACCACAGTAATGAAGGATGTTGTTATTGTGAGAAATTGTGGGAGAAGTAGGGAGTGGGGCAAATGGGTATCCCTTATATTTTTTTATGTAACATTTATGTAATCTAATTATCTTTATAAAACATAGAAAAGTATATTTTAAGAAGTGTAATGAATCTAAAAGGTAATTGAGTTCTGGGATAAAGGCTTCAAAGTAGGCAAGCAGGGCAGAAATCCCTCACAGAAACAGAAGAAAGGGCCAAAATCTGTCTGAGGGACCTGCTTTGGATCTCAGCAGACCAGGAGAGTGCTGCACAACCCCCAGGAGGGTGAGTGATGGAAATACAATAAATGCAAATATGACTTACTAAATCCATGTTGCAGCTGGAAAAGGCTCCATCCCTCACCCTCAAGATATTAAGGCTGGATAAAACCCCTGACTCACTGCAGCTGACTGAAAGGGGAGCAGATATCATTATCCCAAGGAAAAGGACAGTACATTATAGGGTGGAGAGTGGTTTCTATTTAGTGAATTAGGCCAGCTGAGCCCATGTTTAATCTCACTTCAGCCCAGAACAGAAACATGGGCAAGGGGAGGTTGAAAGAAACACCTCTGTGGAAAGATTTTCTGACTGTCATCTGCTGCCTGTCCAGGGAACTGCAAGGAGAAAAGCTTCTTTTAGGTCTCTCTTAACCTGAACACCATGGGAGAAAATCTGAGTCTCATTAGTGAGTCTCTGTTGGGGTTTTGATAACTTAAGCTGTGCAATTTTTTAATAGATTTATTTTACTTACTTTATTTTTCTTTCATATATACCCTGCTTCTCCCAGATAATTCACTTGTTTGTCTGCTTATTGTTTTGTTTTCATTCTACAGGAGGCACTGGGAATGAAACCTGGGGCCTTTCACATGAGAGAGGCCTGAGCCACATCTGCTCCTCAAGGGCTGTGTCATCTGCTGGCTTGTGGCCTCTGCTTGTTTCAGTGGGTGCACAGTTTACTTCATTGCAGTGGGGGTGGTGTATATCATTGTGGTAGGAGAGAGCATCTGCTTATCTTCTTTTAGGAAGCACTTTGTCCTGAACATGAGAATTCTCATGTGGTAGGCAGGTGCCCAAGTGGTTGAGCCACATTTGCTTCGAAAACTGCACAATTTTAAAAACTTAAAATGAGTTGAACCAAAATTAAAATAAGACCTGTGAAAAGAAAACATTAAGCATGAGAGAGAAATACTGTGTCAGAGGAAATTCACCAACATATTCATATGCCTAGATATCAGCAAAAAATTACAAGCCATACCAGGAAACAGGAAGAGAGGGCACAGCAAAAGGAAATAACCAAACATCTTGATGAGACACGGAGGTTGAAATAGCAAATCAATTATACTCACACAAATCCCCTAAATCAATTTAAAGAATTGAAAGAAAATATGACTAAAGAGGTAAAGGACATTAAGAAGACAGTGGGTTAGCATAAAAAAAAAATTGAAAACCTGCAAAGAAAAGCAACAGAACTTATGGGAATGAAAGACACAATGGATGAGAATAAAAATGCATTAGAACCTTGTAACAGCAGATTTGATTTGATCAAAGACAGAATTAGTGATATTGAAGAGAGAACATCTGAACTTGAAAAGACAGAAGATAGAAAGAGAAAAGAGTGAAAAAAAAAAAAAAACAGTACAGGGTCTCAGGGAAATGAATGACAATGTGAAATGCTCAAACATACCCGTTATTGGTGCCCCAGAAGGAGAAGAGAATGGAAAAGGGCAGAAAGAATATTTGAAGAAATAATGACCAAAAACTTCCCAACATTTATGAAAGACATAAATATCAATATCCAAGAAGGACAGTCCACCTCAAATAGAATAAATCCAAGTAGATCATCTCTGATACACCTACTATTCAGAAATACAGGTATCAAAGATAAAGAGAGGACTCTGAAAGCAGCAAGAGAAAAGCAAATCATCACATACAAGGGGACATTGATAAGATAATGTAGCCAACCTCTCATCAGAAATATGGAAGTAGGAAGAAAGTGATGTGATGTATTTAAGGTACTGGAATAAAAAACCTGTTGGCCAAGAAATTTCTATCCAGCAAAATTGTCATTCAAAAATGAGGGCGAGTTAAAAGTCTTCAGAGACAAACAAAAACTGATATTTTATTACCGGGAGACCAGATACAAGAGATGCTAAATTGAATGTTTCAGCCTGAATGGAAAATGAGGGTGAGAGACTGTAGAAATAAATTATTAGGAAGAGTAAATTAACATGTTAAAAGACAGACAATAGTAAGATATGATAATGGAAACCAAAGGATAAAATGGATGAAATAAGTAATGCCTTTAAGTAATAACTTTGAATAGTAATATTCTATATAAATAGAAGGAAATTCTGTGTTCATGGATTGGAAGAGTAAATATAGTTAAGATATCAATTATGCCCAAAGTGATTTACTGATTCAATGGAATCCCAATAAAAATCCCAACAACCATTTTAAAACTGAAACAGCTCTACTGAGGTATCATTTACATGCATTGAATTCACCCATTTTAAGTTTACAAAATTCAATGATTTTCTAGCAGAATTCTGGACCTCCATTAAAACCATCTTTAGAACATGTTCATCACCAAAAGATCTTCATGCCCTTTTATTTTTTTTAGCATTTTTCCATATTTTAAAGGTTCTACATCAAAAGTATAGGGCATCTTTGATTAATTGTTCCATGTTTTGTATCTCCTACAGCATTTTTTTTTTTTTTTTTTTAGTTTGTTCTTTAGACTGGGCCATGTCTTCCTGTTTTTTACTATGGCTTGTAATTTTTTATTGGTGTATAGGCATTTGTTGATCTTGATGGACTTATTCAGATGTTTAGCTTCTTTTTCTGTCCTAAGGTTTCATTATGTTTTGTTTTGTGTTGCATTTCCTCTTTGATACTTGGTTCCACTTATTCTATATCCTTGTAGTTGTCCATGTTTCCTGAAAAGATAATAAGATGAAAGAAATGGAAAGATAGAAGAGAAAAAGACTGAGTAATAACTCTAAAAAGATTGAAAAGGAACCAAAAAAAAGAGGCAGGAGAAAAATAAGTAATCAGAGTGAAACTTATTTTATCATAAAAATACAAAGTAATAAGAATAAAAAAGTTTGACCAAAAAAATAAAAATTGAAAAACAAGAATAAAATATAAGACTGAAATATGAAAAGTGAATAGGAAAAAAAAGAAGACCAAACAACAGAAGGTAGATGAAAGAAAACCAATGGAAGAGGGAAAACAGTGAAAGAAGGAAAAGAAATTTTATAAAATCCTAAGGAGTAAAAAGGGAAAAAAAAAAAAAAAGGAACAAAGATATAAGGGGAAAAAACCAACCCAGGAAAAATAGGCTTCCCTCTTAGGACACGAGGATCCATCTCAGGCTGCCAGTGCTCATCATTCAATCACCTTAAGTCCACCCTCCACAGGTAAGGTACCCAGTTTTAAATAATAAAATAAAGAAAAAAGTGAATTCATCATAATAATATTTAAAATTGACAAAAGAATTTAAAAAAAAAAAAACCCTCAGTCAATAAGTTACCTGTCACAAAGCACCAGTCTGGCACTCTGCTTGATTACTCTTTGGAGCCCTTCTCTTAGGATGCCCCAGGGATTGATACAGAGACCTAATATATATGAGGCAGGTATTCATCAATGAACTACACCCATTACATAGGTTAGGTAGGCTTCTGAAAGCTTATCTGTGTCTCTCTGCCCACATTCCCTTGAGGGTGTTGGGATTCTAACAGTTTGCTGGCTATGTCTCCTGGCTTCCTCCTGTCTGGCCTGGTTAGGTGCTTGTCTCCACCTAACCCTTCACTGACCTAGTTCCTCTCTCTCCCATGGCAGTTGGGTGTGGCAGCCTGCCTGATATCATCCCCCCTCCCCTCTCCCTGGGGCCGTTTCTATGCTGGCTGGCGTAATTTATTTTCTGTCTGTTCTGCCCACCAAATAACTCCTTCTCCTTCCCCTTCTCCTTCTCTACCTCTGAGTTTGCTGGGTGCCTGTCTCACATCTTTTTGTCCTTTAGCTCTTCCACAGATGAGTCTTTTTCAACCCCCACTTACTGGGCTGACTACAGCTGAGATTCAAAGTGGGATCAGCTGACTAAACTCACTGAAGAGAAACTACTCTGCCCTCTGCCAGAACACTCTTCCTTCCAGGGGAGGACCTTACTTCCCTTCTAAGTTGGTTGCAGGGAGCCAGGGATTTTACCAAGGCTATTTGACTAAGGGTTGGGGGGTATGTGCCCTTCCCAGCTGGAGGGGAAAGTAACTCATGGTTTTTGTTTGGCCTCTTTGTCTCTCTATCCCTTTCCCTCCCCATGTCTAGCACTCTTCTGGTCTGTGGATCCCCAAAGCAACTCCCATGGCTAGATTTTTGCCCTTCCTCCATTGTGTTTGTGAGAGTTATGCCCTGACTACCTACCCTGACACCATTTTCCCAGAAGTCCCTCATTCATTCTGGGAATATGGGAATCCCTTATATTTTTGATGTAACATTTATGTAATCTAAGACTTCTTTAAAAATAAAACAACAATAATAAAAGAAAATGTGGGGATTCCAATATACCACACCCCCCTCTCTCTCACACTTTCCTCCATGCACATGTTTCATTGGTGTGGTACATTTGTTACAATTGAAGAAAATATATTCAAGCATTTCTACCAAGTATGGCCTATAGTTCACATTATGGTTTACACATTGCACTGCACAATTTTATAGGTTTTGAGAAAATGTATACCAGCTTGTATCCTTCATTGCAATATCATGTAGAACAACTCCAGCATCCCCAAAATGCACCATGTTACACCTATTCTTCCTTCTCCTTCCCCTCAGAACCTCTAGTGACCAATGTCTTTATATCAATTTTACAAGTTCCACCATTACTAGAATAATAATAAATCTACTTTAGCCGATAGCTGCATTCACCCTTTATGTTTGTACTTTCTTACTTTAAGACTCTTCTTCAATTACTAAAAGCATACTTCTTTGAAACTTCTTACTCTATTCTGTTATTAAAATAAAGTATAAAAATAGTTTATGTATGTTTGTGGTGTATGCAGCATTGTCATCAATCGAACTTAAATTCAACAAACTAACAATAAAAAAGTAATCTTATTTGATACATGGAATGTTATAAATATTGGTATGACATGTTCATTCAGATTGTTTATATAGGCATTTGGGACAGTTGCTATTTCCAAATATTTAAAATCATGTAAATAGAACAACAAATGTTATATTTATTGAGGGGAATGTTCCATCCATTGCATTTAAAAATAAATATTTATGCTTGTATTACAAAAAAGGTCCTATGAATTTAGAGCCAAATGGAAGAGCAAGGTTGGAGAGAGAACAGGCATCCTGTGTGGGAGCTGAGGATCAAGGGCCACAAACAGTGCAGGTGTTCTTGCTGCACTTTCCTTGTTGTGGTCTACTGTTCTTGCTCTTATCCACCTGCTATTCCTGTGCCTGTCCCATATTTATTTGATCACATTATTTTTTTGTGTATGTGGTCCAGTATGGATGCAGAATGCCCCTCATTCACTTTGTGGCTTCCTATCCTTTGTTATTCTAGGACTTTGGGTTTTGACA
The DNA here is from genome assembly GCA_026826555.1 of Tolypeutes matacus. Classification (NCBI taxonomy): domain Eukaryota; kingdom Metazoa; phylum Chordata; class Mammalia; order Cingulata; family Chlamyphoridae; genus Tolypeutes; species Tolypeutes matacus. Next base: position 4,926,033 of record JAKSZT010054267.1, on the reverse strand, counting down.
TCTGTTTTAACAACTCTAATGGGCACAGTCCATTCCTGGTTTTACTGTTGTCCAACAAACAAAGGACTTCCCAGATCACCCTTTCCAATATCCACCACAAACCATGGCCATCTGCTCTTTGATCGACTTATCTTTGTCCATATGATATATCATTGAGGACTTAATGTCCTATTCACAATTATAATTGTACTCTCAGTTCTCCAGTAAAATGTATGAATTCAATGATTAGAGACCAGACCTTTGTTGTTCTATTTTGTGTTTTCAGGAGGAGTGTGGGTATTTTTTAAAACAACAAATCTGAAGAAAATGTGAAGTTAGTATATAAAAAGTGACATGGAGAATGAAATCAGACTAAATGTAGTTGTTTCCAAATAAGTGTATTAGACAAAGTTGAAGGGAATATTTAAATTTAAATTTTGAAAGAAGATGGAACATAATTTATTAACATTTATGTGGATTAATAATTTAATAAAAAAGACAGAAATTGTATAATATACAAATATATTTGTAAAAATAGCACAGAGGAAGAAGAAACCTAAAAGTATAATTTCAACCCACATAAAGATATATGGATTCAAATATGTTTGTGGGTAGGATGAAGGTGACATCTAGTCAAAGCATATTGAAAAAAATTCTTCCAATGAATGGCAGAATGTGATGCAACTTTTAGAAATAAATCTAGACTTTTGGGAAAATGGCATTGATGTAGGTAGGCAGGGCTCAACTCTCACAAAAATAAGGGAGGAAGGGCAAAAAATCTATCTGAGGGAGCTGCTTTGAGGATTTGCAGACCAGGAGAGTGCAGCACATCATCCAGGAGGGAGAGAGATAGACAGACAGAAAGGCCAAACAAAAACCAATAGTGAATCACCCTTGTGGCTGGGAATGGCAAATATATTCCACCTTCAAGGCAAATAGCATTGGTAAAACCCTTGGCTCACTGCAGCTGACTGAGTGGGAAAGAGCATTCTCTTGGAGGATGTGGGGTCTGGCAAAGGCCAGAGATGCATAGGTATTGTAGTAGTTTGGCAGTTTGATATAGTTATGAATTCCAAAAATAGATTTTGAATTTTGCCTGTAAACTGGTCTGTTCATCTGGGATTTATTGTTATGATTAGGGTTTTATTTGGGCCATGTCAATAGGGTGTTGAAACCTGCCCCTTGGTGGATAGGTAATCAAAGTTAAAAGACATGGCAAAGGACAGAGTTGAAGTTATGAGTTGGAGTTCTGATGTGGAGTTCTGATGCTTGAGCCTGGGAAGGTGAGCACAGAGAGGAGCTTGGTCATGAGGAAGGAGAGAAGGCCCTGAAAAGAGAGATGAGTCATTTGACTGACAGTTCATATCTGGCCTTGTGGAGAGAGGCAAAGCTTGGAGAGCTTCATAGTCTACAGCTGATCTTGTGGAGGAAACAGAGGCATTGAGCCTAGAGAGAAATGGAGCCCCAGGAAGAGAGGAATACAAGAAGCCTGAACCTTGGCAAATGTCAGCAGCTGCCTTGTTCCAATAAGTGGCAGCAGATTTTGGTGAAGGAAGAAATTTATGCTTTATGGCCTGATAACTGTAAGCTTTTACCCCAAATAAATACCCTTTATAAAAACCAACCAAGTTCTGGTATTTTGCATCAGCACCCCTTTGGCTGAGTAATACAGATATCAAAAAAAAGTACAACCCATACTAAGAAAAAGGAAGACATGGCCCTGTCTAGTGAGCAAATTAAAAAAAAAAAACTACAGTTACAGAATGTGAGGCAATGAATCAAGGCTGTAAAAAACAAATATTATGAATCAACTTAATGAAGTGAATGGAGAGATAAAAGATATTAAGAAGAAGTTGAGGGAACATACTGGAAAAATCATAAACATGCATAAAAAGATAACAGATCTGATGGTGATGAATGACACAAGGCAAGAAATAAAAAATATGCTGGTTGCACACAACAACAGATTTGAACAGGCAGAGGAAATAATCAGTGACATCTAAGATAGTACATCTGAAATCAGACAGATAGTAAAACAGATAGATAAAAAATAGAAAAAATTCAGCAAGGACTTAAGGAATTGAAGATAACACAAAATGCACAAACACATACATTATTAGCATCCCAAAAGGAGAAGAGAAGGGAAAGGGGGTAGAATGAGTGTTGGAGAAAATAATTGCTGAAAATTTCCCAACTCTTTTGAGGGACATAGACGTTCATGTCCAGAAACCATAGAACACTCCAAACAGTATAAATCCTAACAGGCCTACCCTGAGGCACATACTTATCAAATTGGCAAACACTCCAGACAGGGAGAGAATACTCAAAGAGGCCAGAGAAAAGAGATCCATCACATAAAAGTGAAACTTGATAAGATGAATTGCTGATATCACAGCTGAAACCATGGAAGTGAGAAGGCAGTGGTATGACATAGTTAAGGTGCTAAAAGAAAAACACTGTCACCCAAGAATTCTATTTCCAGCAAAGCTGGCATTCAAAAATGAGTGAGAGGTCAAAATATTCACCAATAAACAGAAATTAAGAGAGTACATCACCAAGAATCCTACCCTTCAAGAAATACTAAATGGAGTTCTGCAGGTTGAAAGGAAAAAACAGGACAGAGGCTTGGAGGAGAATGTTGAAAGGAATATTATTAGTAAGGATACCTAAAAAAGATAAAAAGAGAAATTTAAAAAAATACATGATATATATAGATCTAAAGAAAATATGGGTAATGTAGGTAATGCTTTAACAGTAATATCATTGAATGATAATGAATTAAACTCTTTAATGAACAGAAACATATTGACAGAATGGATAAGGAAATATGACCCATATCTGTGCTGTATACAAGAAACTCATATTAGACCCAGGGATGCAAGGAGGTTGCAAGTTAATGGTTGGAAAACGATTAAACAGGCAAACCTGACCAAAAAAGGGTGAGAGCAGTTATATTAATATTGGTCAAAATAAACTTTAAATGCTAAACTATTGCACAAAGCAAAGGAGAACACTGTATATTAGCAAAAGTGGAAATATCTCAAGAAGAAAGAAAAATCATGAACATTTATGCACCTAACCAGGTTGCCCCAAATATTGGAAAAACTAAATGGAGAAATAGATGCCTCTACAATTATAAGGGGATACTTACTAATCCATTATCTTAATTAAACAGAACATCTTGACAGAAGTTCAGTGAAGAAACAGATGCCTTCAATAATACCTTAGAGTAGGATTTCTTGACCTTTTTTTCCCAAGGAACACTTTGCCAGTCATGTGAAAACCATGGAACCTTTACTAAGTCCATACCATACTGTGTATTATTTACAAAATATGTCTCACCCTCATCAACACATTCTCACAAGAATAATGTTTTCTTGAATCTTCAATTCCACCTCATGGAACCCCTTCAAAACTTTCTATGGACCTCTTGGGGATGTATGGACTCCCAGTTATGAACCCCAGGGTTAGAGGATCTAGAACTTATAGACATATAGAAAACAGTAGATCTGAATACAGCAGGATATACATTCTTATTGAGCACACAGATTATTGTACAAGATAGACCACGTGCTAGGTCACAGAAAAATGCTCAACAAATTCTGAAATGCTGAAATTAAACAAAGTAATTTCTCTGACCACAGGGGAATGAAACTGGAATTCAATACAGGGCAAACAACCAGAATAGGACTAATATATAAAAGTTAAACAACTCACTCATAGGAAATTGCAAAAGAAATCAGTAACTTTGAAAAGCCTGAAAATGAGAACACAACATATCAAAACGTATGTGATGCAGCATAAGCAGTACTAATAAGGGAAATTTATAGCCCTAAATGTCTATATTAGAAAAGAAGAAAGAGTTAAAATCAAAGACCTAACTGCACACATGGAGGAACTAAAAGAAGAACAGGAAGCTAATGGCAAAGCAAGAAGCAAGAAGGAAATAACATAGACTAGATCAGAGCTAAATGAAATTGAATTTAAAAAAAAACTAGAAAAAATTAACATAATAAAAAAGTTGGTTCTTTGGGAAGATTAATAAAATTGATAAACCCTTAGCCAGACTAACAAAGAAAAAAATAGAGAAGATGCAAATACAAAAACTAAAATACATTCAAGGAAGTGGATATCACCAAGGACCCCACAGAAATAAAGAGTATCATAAGAGGATACTTTAAAAATTGTATGCCAACAAGATGGATAACAGATGAAATGTACAAATTTCTAGAAACTCATAAGCAGCCAAGACTCAATCTCTCTAATAAAGCTGAATGCTAAAATCCTCAACAAAATACTTGTTAAATGTATTCAAGAAAACATTAAAAGAATTACACATCATGACTGTGTGGTTTTTATCTCTGTTATACAAGGATGATTCAACATAAGAAAATCAAACAAATCTATACACCACATTAACATATTGAAAGAAAAAAATCACATGATCATCTCTACTGATGCAGAAAAAGCATTTGACAAAGTACAACATCCTTTCTTGATAAAAAAAGACTTCAAAATTAGGAATAGAATGATACTTCCTCAATATGACATAGAGTATATATGAAAACCCCACAACTAATATCGTATTCAATGTTGAAGTGCTAAAGACTTTCCCTCTAATATTTAAACAAGCCAAGGATGTGCACTGTCACTGCTCTTATATAACATTGTGTTAGAAGTACTTGCTCAGACACTTAGGCAAGGAAAAGATATAAAAGGCATCCAAATTGGAAAGGATAAAGTAAAAATTACACTATTTGCATATGATATGATCCTATACATACAAAGTACTGAGAAATCAACAAAGCTCCTCTAGCTGATAAACAAATTCAGTAAAGCAGCAGGATATAATATCAACATGCAAAATCCAGTAGCATTTCTCTTCACCAGTAATAAGCAGTCTGAGGAGGGAATCAAGAAAATAACTCCATTTACAATAGCAACTATAAGAATCAAATACCTAGAAATAAACTTAACCAAAGATGTCAAGGACTTTTACGCAGAAAACTACACAGCATTGCTAAAGGAAAACAAAGAAGACCTAAATGAATGGAAAATATTCCATGTTCATGTATTGGAAGACTAAACATCCCTAAGATGTCTGTCCAGCCCAAATTAATTTACAGATTTAATGCAATCCTAATAAAAATTACAACAGTATTTTTCACTGAATTGGAAAACCTAATTCTGAAATTTATTTGGAAGGGCAAGTGGCCAGAATAGCCAAAAACATATTGAAAATGAAAAAAGAAAATGGAGGAATCATGCTACCTGACTTTAAAGCATACTACAAAGCTACATTGGTCAAAACTGCATGGTATTGGCATAAGGATAGATATACTGAGCAATGGAACTGAACTGAGAATTGTCATATAGATCCTCACATATATGGTCAACTGAAAATTGACAAGGCCACCAGCCCACTAAACTGGCACAGAATGGCCTATTCAACTAATTGTGTTTAGAGAACTGGGTATCCATATCCAAAAGCTTAAAACGGGATCATCATCTCATGCCTTATACAAAAATTAAGTTAAGATGGATCAAAGACCTAAATATAAATGCAAGGCCACAAAGATCCTCAAAGATAATATATGCGAGACCCTTGCAATAGGAAATTTTTTCATAAACTTTTCATCCAAATCACAAGCAGTGAAAAATGGGACCTCCTCAAAATTAAAAACATTTGTGCTTCAAAGTATTGTGTCAAGAAAGTAAAAAGGCAGTCTACTTAATTGGGTAAATATTTGATAACCATTTTCTGATAATAACCTATTAGCCAGTACACATAGAGAAATCCTAGATTACAAAGTTTAAAAAGAAAAAAAAATCCGTTTTAAAAATGGGCAAGAAGAAACACAAATGTCTAAAATGCAGATGAAAAGATGCTTAGCATCACTAGCTATTAGGGAAATGCAAATCAAAACTAAAATGAGATATCATCTTACATTGATTAAACTGGTGGCTATTAAAAAAATCAGAGAATTACAAGTGTCAGGGAGGATGTGGAAGAAAGGGAACAATCATCACCAGCTGGTGGGAATGTAGAATAGTGCAGCAAATCTGGAGGACAGTTTTGTGGTACAATAAGAAGCTAACTATAGAACTTCTATATCATTCAGGAATCCCACTTCTGGGTGTATACCCAGAAGAATTCAAAGCAGGGACTTGAAAAGATATATGCACACCGATGTTCATAGAGGCATTATTCACTATTGACAAAATTTGGAAGCAAACCAATTCTCTTTCAACAGATGAATGGATAAACAAATTGTGTTATATACGTACAATAATAAATGCAGTCTTAACACATAGGACAACATGGATGAATCTTGAAGACTTATGGGGAGTGAAGTAAACTAGTCACAGAAAGACAAATATTATATAACCTCACCAATATGACTCAAGGAAATTGAGGAGACTCTCAGAGCTACCATCTGGAAGATAAATTATCAAGAGATAGAAAGGAGTAGAGTGTGGTGAGCTGATCAGTATAAGCAAAATCTATGATTGTGTAGTTCATTGAGGTGGTAATGGTGCAGTGATATGATTGAGTTCCATGGTGATAGAATCTGTGTGGTTGTAGGGTCAGAGTTTGGGTTGGACTATCTATGGGACTAGGGGGAAGGTTGGATGAAGGAGCAGGTCAACTCTGGATATTTGTATGTTTTTGGTTAAAAATACAATGTTGGGAATGTTCTTCTGGCTAATATAGCAGGGGAGGTTACTAGTACAAGGTGCTCGCAGTGGCAGTGTATGCAACACAGAGCACACATGGGGCATGTCTTCGTGTTATATGAAAGCATTCATCTACCTGTAATGTGTTATCTCAATGTATGTAGACCCACAAAATAAACAAGGTAATATTAAACTCCCATCCTTGGTAGTACTGATTTATTTTCAATTAGAGGAACAAGAATCTCTCTGGAATATAGGCAGTTCCTAATTAAAGAAAACAGACCAATATGTCAAACCCTCAATATTACTGCATGCAACTATTAACCTTATTCTTCAAAAATTGAATTGTAGTGGTTGCCATAGTATGCAAGGGAAGGAAATGGGTGGAATTAGGACATTGGAATTGTGCTGCATGATCTTGCAATGATGGATATGGCCATTCTTAATTTTGTCAAAGCCTATAAAAGTTTATGGTGAAAATTTTAAGCCATAACGTAAACTGCTGACCATGCTTAGTAGCAATGCTTCAGTATTCTACATCATTTGTAACAAATGTATCACAGGCATGTAAAATGTTATTAATAGGGCCATGTTTAGAGGAGGAATGGTTTGGGTTAATGGGAATCCCCTATATTTTCTATATGACTTTTCTGCAACCTAAAATTTCTTTGAAGATAAAGTGAAAGAAATTAAGCAGTGGGGTAACACACAGAAGAAATTGTCACTGTACATAAAAGATAAAACATCTTATGGTGATGAAAGAAATATTAAAAAAAAATATTTTTTATTTTTACCTTTATTTTTATTTTTTTGCATTTTATTTGATGATAATATTATTATATAGTTTTGTGAATTTTTTAATTTTTTACTACATTAGATTGTTTTTGGAGAGGTTTTGGATCACAGAAGGGTCACAACTGTGGCAGGAGAGAATCATTGGTATGGCATGTCAGTGATTGGGGAAGAGTGAGGAGGCATATGAATATGTACATGTGGTGATGGGGCATGTCTCAGAGGGTGGAGAACCACACAATAACCAAAGAATATTGAGTTTCCATCCTGGGAAATCCTGCTACATTCTCTAATAGGACAGCAAGAATCCCCCAAGTACATGGCCAGTGCCCAGCAAAGGAGAAGAGTCCTTTATGCTAGACCCATGATATTGATGATTGTACTTACGAAACTTTCCTGCAGAAATTGAAACTTAGCCTAGTATTATATATTGCCTAAGAGTTACCTCTTACAGCCTCCTTGTTGCTCAAATGTGGTCTCTCTCTAAAGCAAACTCATCATATAAATTCACTACCTTTTTCCCTGGCTTGGGACATGACTCCCAGGAATAAGCCTCCCTGGAACTGAGGGATCATTGCCCAGTGCCAACTAGCAATGCATTTGGAAATAGATCTTGACCAAATGGGGAACATATTAAATACAAATTAATTTTTATGGCTAATAGATTTCAAACTGAGTTGGGAGGTCATTGCAGAAGTTCTGCATATGCATTTCTCAGCAGGAGCTCATTGACTGCCAGAGTAAACAGTGCCTCAAGTGGTGGGGATCCTGAGGGTTCTATCTAGAGATATCTATGTACTATTGTCAGGAAAGAAAATCTCAGGAATTTTCACCCTGTGAGTGGACCTTACTGTGGAATATATACTCCCTAATGAAACATTGTTAGACTCATTTACAATTTCCCTAAACATGACTCTTCTGCCCCTTTTATTTGAAACTATAATTAGCACTATTTTCATTAAATATATGTCCCAGAGACTTAAATATTTGGACTGCTTATATGACGTCTGAGCCTGGCATCTCAGCAAGAGTTGCAACGCCTACTCTCCATTTCATTAGACCCACACAGGACAGCTAACAAAAGTGTGGTGATGGACAGCATTCATCCTAAGTAACAGAGAGAGTCTACAACTGCAAGCAAGACAGTTATATCTATCTGCCTTATGGAATCTAAGTCCCTTCTCAATCAGTAACAGAGTTGGCATCACCATCACAAAATGAATAAACTTATGGGATTATGCAACTATGGACATAAGTAGACTTATGATGATTCAAGAAAGGAAAGAACTTGTATCATTGATATAAAGGAAATGGTCACAAGAGGTTTTGAGATGAGGGAAAGGGAATAATTGGTGTAGTACAGGGTACTTTGGGGGCATTGGAATTGTCTTGCATGACATTGCAATGACAGATGCAGGTCATTGTATATATTTTTCAAAACATATAAAATTATGTGATGCAAAGTGTAAACTACAAAATAACCTCTATTCCATTAGTGGAAGCAATGCTTCAACATATATTTATTAATTTTAACAAGTGTACCATACTAATGAAAGTTGTTTTCAGTGGGGGAAAGTGTGGGAAGGGGAGAGGGTGCAGTATATGGGAATCCCCTATATATTTTTTTGAGGTACTGTGGTTGGGGATTGAATCTGGGATCTTGTATGTGAGAATTAGTGCTCAACCACTGAGCCACATTGGCTTCCCTGAGATAGAGGGTTTTTTTTGTTTCATTTTGTTTTTTGTATGCTTGTGTGTTTTTATTTTTAGGAAACACCAGGGCCTGAACCTGGAAATCCCTATGTAGGAAGCAGGCATTCAACTGCTATACATTCAAACCCAATACTTTTAAGAGATTTTCTTTTATTTATTTTTTACATTAATTTTTTTTATTTTTAAAGAAGCTTTAGATTACATAAATGCTGAATAAATATATAAGGGATTCCCTTATGCCCCACTCCCTCCCCTCCCACACTTTCCAATATTAACAACACCCTTCATTGTTACATATGTTGCAATTGAACACATATTGAAGCATTGCTACTAACCATGGACTACAGTTTACATTTTACTTTACACTCTGCCCTGCAAAGATTTGTGGGTTATGACTAAATGTACAATGGCCTGTATCCATCACTGCAACATCATGCAGGACAGTGCCAATGTCCCAAAAGTGTCCCCATATTACACTTATTCTTCCATCTCCTATCTTTAAGAACCTCTGATGGCCACTGCCTTTATAGCAATGATAAAAGTTCTTGCATTGCTAGAATAGTATTAAGTCTATAGTAGAATAATAATAAGTCTAATTTGATCCATTGTTCATTCCTCAATCTGGAGGATTTGGGGATGGTGATGCCCACTCTCCTTCTAATTGAGAAGGAACTTACATTACATAGGGAACTTGGATGGAACTATCTTGCTTGCAGTTGGAGACACATTCTGTTCCTTGGAATTGGTGTTGTCCATCACTATCTCCATGTTAGTTGTCCTGGGTGAGTCCAGTGATCTAGAGATTAGGTTTTGTAACTCTGCTGAAAATCAAGCTCAACTGGCACATGGACAGACAAAAGATTTAGATCTCTGGGAACTATATTAATCAAGTAGAGTGTTAATTATAGGTTCAAATAAAAGAGGCAGAAGAGCCATGTATAGAGAACCTATAAGTTAGTCTAACACTGTTACACTGGGGAGCATAAATTCCAAAGTAAGGCCCACTGACAGGGTGCTGAATTCCTGAAGTGTCTATCCTGCTTATAGTTTCTGGATGTATCTAGAGCTCTGAGGATCCCCACTATTTAAGGCACTGTTACCTGTGGCAGCCAATGAGATCCTGCTGAGATGTACATAAGTTTAACCTCTGGAATAACCTCCCAACTCACTTTGAAATCTCTTAGCCCTAAAAACTTATTTGCATTTAACATTTCCCCCTTTATGTCAAGGCCTTTTTCCAGATGCATTGCTAGTTGGCACTTGGTAATAATCTGTCAATGCCAGAGAGGCTCATCCCTGGGAGACATGTCCCATGCTCAAGGGTAGGGGTGGAACGTAGTGCATTTATATGCTGAGTGTGATTTAGAGTAAGGCCACAGTTTACATTTGAGCAATAAGGAGGCATTTGGGAGTTAACTCTTAGGAAGTATATAATACTAGGCTGCTTTAATTTCACAAGAAATATTTCATAAGTACAATCATCAATTTCAAGGGCATGGCATAATGGCCTGTCATTTTTGACTAGGCATTACTCTTGCACTTGGGGGATTTTTGCTGCCCTGTTAGACAATGTAACAGAAATCCCCAAGATGGGAATTCAATATTATTTTTCTTCAGATTTAATAAGTCCTTTACCTTTTACTAAAGATTTCTGTATATTTTGATGTAACATTTATTTAATCTGAAGATTCTTTAAAATAAAAAATAATAAAACTGAAAAAAAAAAAAAAAGAATGCACACTTGTTTCTCTCTAACTGGACCATTGGAGAGATTGTTCCAAGGCTTGTCTAATTTTATAGATAAAGCATGTCTTATCAGTGCACTTTAACTTACTTTCTCTTTAAATGAATGAGGTTGATTATCTTTTCATGTATTTAGGGGTCATTTCTAATAGTCTTTTCATGAACTGAAATGTATTTCCTTTCTCTCATTTTACTATAACTTGTTGATCTTTTATCCTGCTGATTTCTAGGATCTCTTTATATTACAGATACAAGCACTTATTCTTTGATAAACTACAGACATTTTTTTTCCAGTTTGTTGGTTTATTTTAATTTTGCTTATGAGTTTTACCCATGGAAAGTCCCACCCTCATAAAATTTCAAATTCATAACCTTAAGATATTATTTTATGCTGTATTATTTACAACTTGTTTACTCCCTTAAAGATGTCTCTTTGTTCACTGCACAAATTTCCTTCTCTAATCATTCCACAAAAGACTGTGTATCCTTCTGTTTCTAATGACTGTTGACTTCTTTGCTTGCATCTTTGCACATAATAATGACATTAAAAAGAGAAATAGGGAAGCGGCTGTGGCTCAATCAGTAGGGCTCCCGTTTACCATATGGGAGGCCCCGGGTTCAGTTCCCGGGGCCTCCTGGTGAAGGCAAGCCCGCCCGCACGGCGTGGTTAGCTGACCCAGCGAGCACAAGCAGCAAGGGGGGGGATAAATGAAGAAATAAATAAATTAAAAAAAAAAAAAAAAAAAAAAGAGAAATAGACTCATGCCCAAGGCACCTTAGGATATGCCTGTGCAATTTGATATTAGCTTTATTCTCCACTTGATCAAACTCCAACTGTGTTCTCTCCTTGTGTCTAATGACTATAAATACAGAAAGCTGCTGAAATACATTCTTTGAACAATCTATTTATTCAAACGTGTTAGTAAATAAGAAATATTTTCTGAATTTGCTAAATTACAACATTTTATTGCTTGTGATAGATTGTATGGAAATTATAACTATAGATCCTATCTTTAGAAACCTAATAAACGCATTGAATATTCTTACTGTGAAATATAACTGTACTAGTTTCCTCTTGCTACTGTAACAAATTACAACAAACATAATGCCTAAAATAGTACAAGTTTATAATCTTACATTTATGTAGATTAGAATCCTCAGTGGGCTCATATCAATGTTTCAGCAGGTTCTAGGGAAGACTTTGTTCCTTGTCTATTCTAGTTTCTAGAGGCTTCACATATTCCTTGTCTTGAAGCCCTCCTTAATTTTCTTTCTTTTTTTTTTTTTGATATATTTTTTCTTTTTTTAATTTTTTATTGTGGGTAAAATTTAAATTTTTCACAATACATACCAATATTTGTAAAATGATATATAAATATATATGCATATATGTGCATTTGCTTACAAAATGTTATATATATATATATTTTTAAAGGTTCTTAGATTACCTAAATATTACACAGAAACTACAGTGATTCCCATGTTTCCCACCTCCCACACCTCCCACAACATCCCTCACAAACATCCCCCACAAGTGTGGCCCATCACCCTCAATGGACTTACACATCCTGGAACCTTGCCATCAACCATAGACCACAATTCACATCGTAGACCACACTGTCTCCCACACAGTTCTGAAGGTGTGTACTGATTTAAAATGGCCTACATCCATCACCACAGTGGCATTCAGGACAACCCCCAAGTCCCCAAAAAGCCCCTGTATTTCAACTGCACTTCCCTTCCTGCCCCGAAAGTGTCCAGTGGCCACCGGCTCCACCTCACTGTTATAATTTCTTCCATTGCTAGAATCACCATATGTGTATAAAAGAATACCATTAAGTCCACTCTAGTCCATAGTTCTTCACCTAATCCTGAGGGGACTGGGATGGTGATGTCCACTCCACCTACAAGTGAGAGAAGGCTTATATCCCATCGATATGGTGGGAGGATTATCTTGCCTGCTGTTGCAGGCCCTCTCCATTCCCTGGTTTGGCCATTGCCCACCATTGTCTCCAGGCCAGGTGACTTGGATGAGTCCATTGAGCTGTAGGGTAGGAGTTGCAACTCCACTGAGATTCCACGCACACCTGGCACAAAGGTAGGCCTCAGTCTCTGGAAGTACACCTAAAAACTCCAGCATCACATATAGGTTTGAATAGAAGGGACTGATGAACCATGTGCAGAAAGGACTTATTTGAGTCCAACTCTGTCACTCTCAGGAGCACAGATTCCAAAATAGAGCCCACTGATAAGGCATCAGTCTCTGGTGCTTTCCCCCCTTATATAGGACCTGGGAATCTCCAGAGCTCTCAGGAGCCCCTCTGTGTGGGGTGATATGCACTTTTGTGTTCTATGAGATCCTACTGAGGTGTGCATAAGCATTACCTCTGGGATAACCTCCCAATTCTCTTTGAAGTCCCAGCCACATTAACTCATTTGTCTTTACCTTTTCTTCCTTTTATTCAAGGTCTTTTTCCAGTTGTGTTGCCAGTAGGCACTTGGTATTAATCCCTTGTTGCCAGGGAGGCTCATCCCCAGGAGTCATGTCCCACGTTGGGGGGAAGGTAATGCATTCATATGCTGAGTTTGGCTTAGAGAGAGGCCACATTTGAGCCACAAGGAGGCTCTCAGGTGGCAACCCTTAGGCACCCCATAACAGTAGGCTAAGTTTCAGTTAAAAGAGCAAAGACTTATAAGGCTAGTCATCAATAAAAAGAACTCATCAGTGGGCCATCCTCTTTTGACAGACACTGTCCCTGCACTTAGAGGACTGTTGCTGCTCCCCTGGAGAATGTGACAGATCTCTCCAGGCTGGGAATTCAGATTCCCTCATTTATTGAGTGATTGTCCACCCACCATGACCGTGCCCCATCCTTTGATCATTTGAATAATTTTGTATATCTTTCATGTATATTCAGATGAACTTACTCCCATAAATCCCCCCTCCCAGCCACCCCCCACCAATAATCCTCTGCAGCCCTACCCATTGTAACCCTCTGTGATATAAACCTTCCCTGAACATGTAGCCCATATGATAACCAAATACAATTAATAGGAAAAAGAAACAACAATGAGAAGCTTAAATGCAAGAGATAAACACAAGGAAACTCAGGAAAACAAAACAAAACAAAACAAACTATAATTAGTGGATTGGGATATTCAAAAAATGGAAAAAAAAAAAACAAAAAAAAATTCCTTTAAAAAAATTTTCTTTTTTCCTTTTATCACTGTATTATCGGATGTCCAGTGTACTGTAACACCTTCCTTCTCTTATTCCCCAGTGTCTCCCAAATTTTCATTTACTTTTTAAAGAAGTTTTAGGTCACAGCAAAGTATCACATGGAATACCAGAGACTCACACATACCAAACCACCACCCTCTTCCCCACCCCATATTAACCCCCCCCTTTTTTTTTGGACATTAGCATTGTTATAACTGCTCTGCTTCCATTGTCACATCTCCTGCCCCCTTTCACATTTAAGGACACTTGTGATAACATTAGCAACTTAAGAGGTTTAAGACAGTCTCCCAATCTCAAGATCTTTAACTTAATCACATCTGTAAAGCCTCTTTGCCACAGAAGTTAACATATTCACAGGTTTCAGGAATTAGGTCCTGAGCATCTTTGGGGGACTACTATTTTACTTATCACAAAAACACCATTTGTTCCCATTCTCTAAAACAATATATTTTCCTGCTGATCAGTACTACCAAACTGAAGAAAACCTGGAACAGACAAGAGTATGGTTTCATATGGCATATTAATTTCAAGATCTTAATTAACCTTAGAGAGAGGTCTTTCAAGTTATCAAAATTCCTGGGCTTGCCTTGGGAAACTGACTAGTAGATAGTGGCTCCAGGAAAATTACAGTAATTAACATCCTTATGGTAGTTTCTCTTACTGTTTTATTTATATTTTAGTTTTGTTTTTAAAGAAGCTTTAGATTACATAAAATTTACATAAAGATATAGGAGATTCCCATATGCCCCAACCTTTCCCCTCCCACACTTATTTCATTACAACATATTTCATTACTGTTACACATGTGTTACAATTGATGAATACATACATTGCTACTAAAAGTGTACTATACTTTACATTATAATTACACTCTGTTGCACCCAGTTTTATACTTTATGACACAATATATAATGGCCTATATCTGTCATTGCAATGCCATGCAGGACACTTCCAATTTCCCAAAAAATGCCCCCATGTTACACCTATTTCTCCCTCTCAAACCCTTCAGAATTTCTGGTGTCCAGTGCCTTTATATTAATGACACAAGTTCTTCCATTGCTAGAATAATAATAAGTCAATAATAGAATAATAATATCTTCTTTATTCCATTGTTCATTCCCCAATCTTGAGGATGTGGGGATGGTGATGTCCAGTCTGCTTCCAATTGAGATGTGGCTTAAAACCCATGGGGCAGATGGATGGAAACATCTTGCAGTTACAGACACTCTGTTCCTTGGGATGGGGATTTCCATCATCATCTCCTTGTTAGTTGTCCTGGGTGAATCCAATGAACTGGAGAGTAGATGTTGCAACTCTATTGAGATTCAGGGCTAAACCAGCACATGAAAAAGCTGAAGATATATATCTCTGGGACATATATTTTACAATTATAGTGTTAATTATAGGTTCAAATAAAAGTTTTTATATAGAGAAATGTGAGTTTTCCAAATTTTGTTTTTCTTTATAAGATTGGCTTTGTATACTGTGTTCTTTGAATTTCCATATGGATCTCAAACACAGCTTCTCGATTTCTGCAAAAAATCTACTTGGGATTTTGATAAGAATTGTGTTGAATCTGTAGATCAAGTTGGGGAAGCATTGCATCATTTTTTAAATTTTTAAATTTTTTTAAAAAATATTTAGATTACATAAATGTAACACAAAAATATAGGGGATTGCAATATACTCTGCTCTCCACACTTCAAACATTTACACCCATTATAACGACATCCTTCATTAGTGTGATATATTCATTGCACATTTTGGGGCATTGCCACTAAGTATGGATTACAATTTACATTGTAGTTTATACTCTTTCCCACATAATTCTGTAGGTTATGGCAAGATATAAAATGGCCTGTATCTGTTATTGCAAAGGCATTCAAGACAATTCCCGTCCCCAAAATACCCCAATATTAGATCTGTTTCCCTCTCCCTGACCTCAAAAACTCCAGTGGCCACTGCCTTGACGTCATTATATATGTTCTTCTATTGCTAGAATCACAATAACTCTATAGTAGAATACCATTAAGTCCACTCTTCATTCCCCATTCCTGATGATTCTTGGATGGTGATGCTCACTCCACCTCTAATTGAGAAGTGGCTTCAGTCCCATACAGCTAATGGATGGGACTCTCTTGCTTGCTGTGGTAGGCTATCTCAGATCCTTATTATGATGGTTGTCCATCACCACCTCCTTGTTAGTTTTTCTGGGTGAATCAAATGAACTGGAGGTAGGTGTAGCAACTCTGTTGGGTCTCAGGGCCCAGCTAGTACATGGACAGCCCAAAGATTCAAGTCTCTTGGACATACACCTACCAACTCTGTCACCAACTATAGGTTCAAATAGAAAGGAATGAAGAGCCTTGTGTAGAGAAACCACAACTGAGTCCAATTCTGTCGCATTGGGGAGTACATACCCTAAGGTAGAACCAACTGGCAAGGTACCAAATTCATGAGCTATCTGTTCTGACCATAGTGCCTGGGTGTCACCAGAGTCCTCAGGAGCCCTGATATTTGGCGTAGGGTCTAATTTGGCAGTCAATGAGATCCTGTTAAGATGTGCATAAGCATAACCTCTGGAATGACCTCCCAAATCACTCTAATCAAGAAATGGAACATTTCCATCAACCTTGAAAATCCTCATATGCTCATTTCCTGTTCTTTATCCCAAAGCCCCTTTACATGAAAACATAATTGTTCTTATTTTTATCACAGTAGATTAGTTTTGTCAATTATTGTGATTCATATACATGGAATCTTACAGTGTTAATACTTTTAGTATGCTTTCTTTTGCTCAACGTAGCTTTTATTGGAAACTCTCCCAATATGAATATATTAGTAGTTTGTTACTATAACTCAATGAATTATATTACACTGTTTTTTATATGATAATATGTTTATCCATTTGCCTGTGGATGGATATTTGAAGGTTGTTGCTTTGTTTTTTGTTTTTTGTTTTTGCAGTGTTGGCTATTGTGAACAAATTTATTATGGACTTTTTTTTTATTGGGGGTAAAAATCAAAATTTTCACAATACATACAAATATTTGTAAAGTGATATATAAATATATATGCATATATGTGCATTTGCTTACAAAAATGTTATTTATATATATATTAAGAGGTGCTTAGATTACCTAAAACATTACATGGAACCTACCGTGATTCCCATGATCTGCACCTCCCACACTTCCCACCACATCCCACACAAACATCTCACACAAGTGTGGCCCATCACCCTCAATGGGCTTACACATCCTGGGGACTTGCCATCAACCATAGACCACAGTTCACATGGTAGACCACACTCTCTACCACACAGTTCTGAATTGTGTGTGCTGATTTAAAATGGCCTATATCCGTTGCCACAACGGTACTCAGGACAACCTCCAAATCCTAAAGAAGCCCCTGTATTTCACCTGCTCGTCCCCTCCCTGCCCCAAAAGTGTCCAGTGGCCACTGGCTCCACCTCATTGTTATAATTTCTTCCATTACTAGAATCACCATATGTGAACAACAGAATACCATCAAGTCCACTCTAGTCCATAGTTCTTCCCCTAATCCTGAGGGGACTGGGATGGTGATGTCCACTCCAACTCCAAGTGAGAGAGGGCTTATATCCCATGGATATGGTGGGTGGGATGATCCTGCCTGCCGATGCAGGCCCTCTCCATTCCCTGGGATGGCCATTTCCCATCGTTGTCTCCTCACCAGGTGACTTGGATGATTCCATTGAGCTGTAGGGTAGGAGTTTCATTTCCACCGAGATTCCATGCACACCTGGCACATAGGTAGGCCAGAGGCTCCAGTCTCTGGAAGTATACCTAAAAAGTTCAGCATCACATATAGGTTTGAATAGAAGGGACTGATGAACCATGTGCAGGGAGGACTTATTTGAGTCCAATTCTGTCACTCTCAGGAGCACAGATTCCAAAATAGAGCCCACTGATAAGGCAGCAGTCTCTGGTTCTATCCCCCCTTATATAGGACCTGGGTTTCTCCAGAGCTCTGAGGAGCCCCTCTGTGTGGGGTGATAGGCACTTAGATGTTCTATGAGCTCCTACTGAGGTATGCGTAAGAGTTACCTCTGGGATGACTTCCCAACTCTCTTTGAAGTCTCTTAGCCACTTGAACTCATTTGTCTTTACCTTTTCCCCTTTTAATTCAAGGTCTTTTTCCAGTTGTGTTGCCAGTTGGCACTTGGTATTAATCCCTCGTTGCCAGAGAGGCTCATCCCCTAGAGTCATGTCCCACATTGGGGGAAAGGTAATACAATCATATGCTGAGTTTGGCTTAGAGAGAGGCCACATTTGAGCAACAAGGAGGCTCTCAGGTGGCAACCCTTAGGCACCCCACAACTGCAGGTTAAGTCTCAGTTACAAGAGAAAAGACTCACAAGCGTAGTCATCAATAAAAAGAACACATCAGTGGGTCATCCTCTTTTGACAGACACTGTCCCTGCTCTCAGAGGACTATTGCTGCTCCCTTGGAGACTGTGGCAGAGCCCTCCAGGCTAGGAATTCAGATTCCCTCATTTATTGTGTGATTGTCCACCCATCATGACCATGCCCTATCTTTTGATCTTTTGAACGATTTTGTATATCTTTCATGTATATTCAGATGAACTAATTCCCATGAAACCCCCCTCCCAGACACCCCCCACCAATAATCCCCTGCAGTACCCATTGTAACCCTTCTGTGATCCAAATCCTCCATGACATGTAGTCCATAAAATAATCAAATACACTTACTAGGAAAAAGAAACCAGTATGATATGCTTACATGCGAGAGACAAACATAAGGAAACAGGGGAATAAAAAAAAAAAGAGTAGGAAAAAAAACAAATAATCAAACAAAAAACAAACAAAATAAAATATAATTAGCAGATTGGGACATTCAAAAAATGGGCAAAAAAGCAAAGGAAATGCCTTTATATATATATATATATTCATTTTTTTCCTTTCTCTTTTCTATTCTTTCCTTCCTTTTATCACTGTGTTATTGTATGTCTGTTGTGCCATGAAACCTTCCACCTCTCAATCCCCATTGTCTCCCAATTTTTCATTTAATTTTCAAAGAAGTTTTAGGTCACAGCAAAGTCACACAAGGAGTGCCGGAGACTCCCAGATACCAAACCATCCCGCCTTCCTCACCCCATATTAACCCCCCCCCTTTTTTTGGATGTTAGCATTGTTATAACTGTTATACAGATAGCAAAATATAGCAACTAAACTTTGTCAATGATTTACAGTATAGTTTACAATTTAGATGATACAGTTTAATAATTTTGATGATATTTACTATGTCCTGTGTCCATTACTGTAAGGTAATGAAAACCCTTACCCATGACCACCAAAACACCCCATTAGATCTTGACTGTTCCCTTCCCTCCAGCCCCCCAGGGCCCATGATACCCCCCTCCTCCAACCCATGGAATGTCAAGATTCACAGTTACATGCCCTGGGGATTTGAACCAGCCCTTCCTAATCCACCCCCCCCCATTGCTGCACCACCAAACCCAGGAACACCACCACTCATCTGCCCCATTCCCCAACATGCAACCACACTCTATCCCTTTACCATAGATTATGTCCATATGGGTGATGGCTCAAAACCTGCTCTTCTCTTACTCTCCTTTGTTAACCTATCTTTCAGACAATGGTTCTCAGGGACTGCTCACTTTCCTCAGTTCATATCAGTGAGGTCATATACTGTTCATCCTTCAGTGCCTGGCTTGCTTCACTCAACATAAGGTCTTCAAGATTCTTCCACGTTATTCCATGTGTTAGCACTTTGTTCCTTCTCACAGCTGAGTAATATTCCATTGTATGTATGTACCACATTTTGCTTATCCATTCGTCTGTTGATGGGCACCGGGGCTGATTCCAACTTTTACTATGGACTTTTTATGCAAATCTTTTTGAGGCTACATGTTTAGAGTTTCCTGGGTAAATCCCTTGAGTGTAGTTCCTGTGTCATTTGGTAGGTTAATGATAATCTTTACTAAGAAACAATCTACCAGTTCAAAAAGTGGTTCTAATAGTTAGTACTCCCACCAAGAATGTGGAATAGTTTCAGTTCATCTACCTCCTTAATTAATCTTGAAATCTCCAGGTTTTCACTTTTAGCCATTGTGGTAGTTTAGAATGGATTGTGGTTATAGTGACTTTTAATATATTTAGTTCCTTTATATCAATTATTGACATGTATATATTATCTTTTATAATATTTTTCAAGATTTTGTCCATTTCTGATTTGGGCTGTGTATTAGCCAGGGTTGTCTAGGGAAACTGAATCAACAGGAGATATCTGTCAATAATATGAGATTTTATGAACCTCTCAGGTGATCATGGGGATGCACAGGTCCTGGTTCTGCAGGTAGGATGCAAACTAGAGGCTCCGAGGAAAGCCCAGTGAAGGTTCTCGATGGGTTTTTGGGAGATATTGGTTATCCAAAGATGAGCTGGGAAATTCTCTCTGAATGCTGAAATCACTTCCCCTTTTCAGGTATTCAACTGATTGGACAAAGCATCATTCACTGAGGATGGCAGTCTCCCTGATTGATGTAGATGTAATCAGCTATCTATGCAGGAAACTCACTGGTGACTAAAATCCATAAATGTCCTTGTATTACAGTTAGCCCAATGCTTGCTTGACCAAACAACTAGGTGCAATTACCTGGCTGAGTTGACATGTTAGTCTAACCATCACAGCCCACACCTTGTCAACTTGGCAACCATACACATTACCTTAAACTATACTTAGTCTCTAAGTGAAAACAATAACAGACATGCATACATATATATTTCTGCCTAACAATGTTCATATCTCATGCATACAACAGGAAATGCATTAATTCCCTACAGAATAAAGTGCAAGTCATTGGGTAATATTCACTCATAAACTTGACATATTTAAACATATTTCATATGATAGGGGAAAAGATTGGGGAGGAAAAGAAAGAAATTCATTTTGTTTACATATACAATCATACTCATAATGAAACAAAGAAGAAAGATTCTGACTATTACAGTCTTTGCTTCAGTAACTGGTCACATAGTCGAGGTTCATATTTATCACTAACTTATTCCACTATTTGTTCCATGCTCCCATTACCCTTAGCAAGCCCTTCAGCTGACCATGGTTCTTTGCCTGGTGGGATGACCTAAACTTTCATTCCTGAAGATTCTGGGCCATTGTTAGTCCTGCTTAGATTGGGTTGTTGCAATTCTCCATTGACTTTAGTCACAGGGCATGGCAGTACTAGGAGATGCCCCTTAGAGGATCTCCTGCATTCCAGGCAAACTCTTCTTTACCCCCCATTATGTAGATGTGTTCCTATTTCCCCTTGATACTCAGAATCAATCACCCCAGACAGTGCAGTAATTCCCCTTCTTTGCCTATTGATTCAGAGATAAGAGGAGCCCAAAGTGGCCAGGTGGCAGTCTTAACTTCCAGTTCAATGGAAACATTGTTGTGCTCCCTCGTGGCAGCACTCCTCCTTTTGGGACTAAAACCTGTAGACTAGCAGAGCTTAAGGTTACAGGGACAGGAAGCAAAAATTTTCCTAATGGGCGACTAGGGGTAATAGTGAGTTGTGCCACTCCCATTTCCACCCCTTGATTCCTGGACCCATGAATCCTGGTTATGGCAGAAACAGCACCATAGAGAGGATGCTGATTAAGAGCATACACAGCCTCCTGGAGAACATTTCCCCAGCCCTGCAAGGTATTGCCACCTAGTTGGTACCATAATTGAGTCTTCAAAAGGCCATTGCACCATTCTATTAATCCATCTGCTTCAGGTTGATGGGAAACACGGTAAGACCAGTGAATTCCATGGGCATGTGCCCGTTCCTGTACATCATTTGATGTGAAATAGGTTCCTTGATCAGAAGCAATGTTGTGTGGAATGCCATGGCATTAGATAAGACATTTGGTAAGGCCATGGATGGTAGTTTTAGAAGGATCATTGCATGCAGGAAATGCAAACCAATATCTGGAGTAATGTCTATTCCAGTTAAAACAAATTGCTGCCCCTTACATGGTGGAAGTGGCCTAATGTAGTCAACCTGCCACCAGGTAGCAGGCTGGTCACCTCGAAGTATGATGCCATATTGGTGGCTGAATGTGGGTCTCTGATGCTGGCAGATTGAGCACTCAGCAATGGCTGTAGCCAAGTCAGATTTGGTGAGAGAAAGTCCATGTTGCTGAGTCCATGCATAACCTCCATCATTCCTACCTCAATGGCCACTTTGTTTATGAGCCCACTGGGTAATAACAAGAATGGCTGGGGAAAGAGTCTGAGCATTAGCCAAAGAGCAGGTCACCTTATCCACTTGATTATTAAAATCTTCCTCTGCTGAAGTCACACTCTGATGAGCATTTATATGGGATAGAAATACTTTCATGATTTTGCCCCGTCAGAAAAGCCTACCCATACAGCTCTTCCCCAGACCTCTTTGTCCTAACTTTTCCAATTATGTTCCTTCCAAATCCCTGACCATCCAGCCAAGCCATTGGCAAGAGCCCATGAATAAGTGTACAAACACACCTGTGGCCATTTCTTCTTCCAAGCAAAGTGAACAAGTAGTTGCACTGCTTGCAGTTCTGCCCCCAGGGAAGATTTATCCTCATTGCTATCCTTCAAGGATGTCGCAGAAATGGGTTGTGGTGCTGCACCTTTGCACTTTTGGGTGGTACCTGCATATCATGCAGAACCATCTGTAGATCAAGCTTGAGTTTTCTCATCCTCTGTCAACTAATTTTAAAGAACTCCCCCAAGAGGCCAAAGCTGTCGGCTGGGAAAGAGTATATAACATGGCAGGGGTGGTGGCCATGGGCATTTGGGCTACTTCCTCATGTCACTTGTGCTTTCCAGAACTGCTCAAGCCCTATCTCGTGTATACCACTTCCACTTTATTATGGAGTGCTGTGGAATATGCCCAAGTTTATGGTTTGGTGGGTCAAACAATACCCAGCTCATGATAGGCAAATAAGTTCTCATGGTAACTTGATGGCCCACGGTTAAGCTTTCAGTCTCTACTAATGCCCAGTAGCAGGCCAAAAGCTGTTTCTCAAAAGGAGAGTAGTTATCTGGATAGGATGGCAGGGTTTTCCTCCAAAATAGTAAGGGTCTGTGTGGTGATTCTAGTATAGAGGCCTGCCAAAGTCTCCAGACAGCACATCTATTTGGCACCGAAACTTCCAGCACCATTGGATCTTGTGGATCATATGGTCCACGTGGTAATGCTGCTTGCACAGCAGCCTGGATCTGTCAAAGAGCCTCCTCTTGTTCTGGTCCCCAATCAAAACTAGCAGCTTTTCTGGTCACTTGATAAATAAGCCAGAGTACCATACCTAAATGAGGAATGTGTTGTCTCCAAAATCTGAAGAGACCAGCTAAGAGTTGTACCTCTTTTTTGGTCATAGGAGGATCCAGATGCAATAGCTTATTTTTCACTTTAGAGGAATATCTCAACATGCCCCACACCACTGGACATCTAGATATTTCACTGAAGTAAAGGGACCGTGTATTTTTGTTGGATTTATCTTCCATCCTCTCTCATGCAAATGCCTTACCAGTAAGTCTAAAGTCTTTGCTACTTGTTGTTCACTAGGTCCTATCAACATGATATCATCAATATAATGGACCAGTGTGGTCTCTTGTGGGAGGGAGAGATGATCAAGCTCCCTGCAGACAATATTATGACAAAGGGCTGGAGAGTTGATATACTCCTGAGGCAGAATAGTGAAGGTTTATTGGTGTCCTTGTCAGCTGAAAGCAGACTCTTTCTGGTGGTCCTTACTAATGGCAATTGAGAACAAAGCATTTGCCAGATCAACAGCTGCATACTAGGTACCAAGGGATGTGTTGATTTGCTCAAGCAATGTTACCACATCTGGGACTGTGGCTGCAATTGGAGTCACCACCTGGTTAAGTTTATGATAATCTAATGCCATACTCCAAGATCGATCTGTTTTCTGCACAGACCAAATAGTAGAGTTGAATGGTGATGTCGTAGGAATCACCACCCCTGCATTCTCCAAATCCTTGATGGTGTCACTAATCTCTGCACTCCCTTCAGGAATCTAGTATTTCTTTGGATTGATTATTTTGCTAGGTAGGGGCAGTTCTAGTGGCTTACACTTGGCATTTCCAACCATAATAGCGCTCACTCCACAAGTCAGGGATCCAATGTGGGGATTTGGCCAGTTACTCAGCATTTCTATTCCAAATATGCATTCTGGAACTGGGGAAATAACCGCAAAATGGGTCCAGGGATCCACTGGACCCACTGTGTGATGGATCTGAACTAAAACTCTATCAATTACCTGACCTCCATAAGCCCCTACTCTGACTGGTAGATCATGTAACAATTTGGGTCTCCTGGAATTAATGTCAGGTCTGAGCCAGTGTCTAATAATCCCTGAAATGTCTGATCTTTTCCTTTTCCCCAATGTACAGTTACTCTGAAAAAGGCTGTAGGTCTCCTTGGGGAAAGGTGGGAGGAAGATTAACATTTGAAATTTTTGGCAGTTTAACAGGATCCTTCCCCAAGGGTACCTGGCTTTCTCCTCATTAAAGGGGCTCTGGGTCTATAAACTGTCTCAAATCTGGGAATTGATTAAGGGGCCATGATTCTCTCCATTTGTAATTTGAGTTAGGGTTTTGTTAACTCGACCTAGAACTCTTGTTTATATAGATCATGAAGAAATTTAGTAGATTGCCCATCTATTTCACTTCTAGGTACTCCATGATCTATTAGCCAATACCATAACTCTATACAACTCAGAATAATGTGAGTGCTGCTTTGAATCTGCCTTTCATTGCAGTAGCCACACACACCTTGTCTTTGGTGCCTAACTGTCCATACTTGACTTTTACCAGAAGGAGTTCCGGAGTTCTGATCATCCCCATAATATTTAAGGATTCTAATTCCATTACAGCCCTCCCCTACAGTAATATCTGGACTACAAAGAAAAGCAACTACAGAGCTATTCAGGGAAAGTGGAGTTATTCTTAGAAATTTATTTCTCAGTCCTGGTTAAAGGTGTGTCCTCTAGACATTCCAGGGCTGGGTGGGCAGGTCTCAAATGGTAAATCCATTCTAGCATTCCAATCTCTTTAAGACTTTGATTTACCTCTTCTACTGTATACCAGGTCAAATTGGACATCTCAACTTCAGACATGCTGGGCCATCTTTTGGTCCTTGTTTCAGTCAGCCACCTGAACCAACTGTTAGGGCCCTTTCTAACCCGTCTAGCTACAGCAAAGAATCCAATATTTCTGCTTATTGGGCCCTTATCAATACATTCAGACTGATTCAACTTTATATATTTCTTCCACCATTATCCCATACCCTCAGTATCTGTTCCCACACATATTCCCCTGATTTCTTTCTATATAAGTGGGAAAACTCATGTAGTTCTTTCAGAGTATAGTGTAATTCTTCATGGTCACACTTTTTATTTCACCTTGGGGGCTTGTTGAGATTTTAATCTAGTAATGAGTCTTGAAAACAAGAGGGGTGGGGGGGTGCTTAAGGAGAAGAATTAGAAATGTCTTGAAAGCTACTGACCTCAGGACATTCCTTTGCATTTTTTTCTGGTTAGAGAGGATTAAACTCTTCAGGAAAGGGATTGAAGGTAGATTTGTCAGGGCAGACTGTAGACTGGACAGTGCATGCTGCAGTTTGGCTGGTACCTGCTTCAGGGCTGGGAGGAGGTCCAGACTCTCTGGGGCAGGCTAGAGGCTGGGTGATACAAGGTTGACAAACTGTCATCTCCAAAGGGCAGGCCATCACAGATTTATCTGGTAAAGTCTCAGCACTATTTAGGTTTTCAATGTCCCCACCAATATTATCATCATCCCATATGTCTCCATGCCAATCCTCTGAGTTCCACTCCTTTACAATCAATGCCTTCACCTTAACCACAGAAAACCTACAGGATTGAAATTTTAGTTTCCTTTGTAACTCTGCTACTCATACAATGAGAATCTGAGTTTGGTTCTCAGATATCTCAAGTCTGTGGCTACAGGAGACACGATTTTCTTACGGAGCACACATAGAAACTTTCACATAATTCATGCAGCATTTAAGTTTCATATTTGAAGACTTTAATCCACCCCTTTCTTTTGTAACTGTATCCAGTATCTAGGAGGAGCCAGCCAGCATCATTATACCTTTTGACTCCTCAAAACTCAGTTAAGGTTTTGAAAACAGTCTCACTCAAATTCTTGTTTCTTATAAGTGTGAAAGTAGAGGAATCCAGTGGTGATATTTCATATATTTCTATTGCCAACTCACACCATGGACTGTTAGTGGCCTCTATTATTGGAAAGAGAGACAATAGTACCCTTTAGTCCAATTAGTGTAGAAAGCCAACTGCAAAACTCCCAGAACCACCTCAGACATCTCATATTTAATACTCTATTCCTCAAGAACCACTCCTGGTATCAAGCTGTATTAGTCAGGGTTCTCTAAGGAAACAGAATCAACAAGAGATATCTATCAATAATTTGAGATTTTATAAGATTCTCTCACTTGACTGTGGGGATGCACAAGTCCAGGTTCTGTGGGCAGCCTGCAAAACTATGTTCTCTGATGAAAATCCAGTGAAGGTATTTGATAAGTTTCTGGGAGAAGTTGGCTGTCCAAAGACAAGCTGGGAAATTCTCTCTGAAAGCTGAAATCACTTACCCTTTTAAGGCATTCAACTGATTGGATAAACCATCATTCATTGTTGACGGCAATCTCCCTGATTGACATAAATGTAATCAGCTATCTATGCAGTAAACTCACTGGTGACTAAAGTCCATAAATGTACTTGCATTACAGTTAGTCTGGTACTTGCTTCAACAAACAACTGGGCACAATTACCTGGCTGAGTTGACACATTGACTTAACCATCACTGGCTGTTTTTAGGAATTCATCATATATGAATGCATCAAGTATATTTTTAAGTATATGTATTGAGAATATTTTCCCTAGACTGTGGACACCCTCCTATTTTATGCAGTATTCTTTGTTCTGTTTTTAGCTCTCATTGAAATGAGGATTTGTTCTTAATATCACAGCCCAGTTACGTCCTTTGTGTATGCGATATAATGTGATACACGCAGACACGCTATTCAACAACATGCTATCCTTCATTTTCAGTTCAATTAACATCATGGTACTAACACCATGGCTGGAATTTTAAAATGAAATAAAGTATGTATTTTGAACAATTGTTAAGTACCTCCCAATATCTATGTGAACCTTATTCCCATTCTAAAACCCCAGTTTTTGAGTGAACTGCTTTTTTTCTCATTGTGCAGAAGATATGTGATTGGGTGCTATCAAACCTCACCTTAGCCCTTGGCATGAGCTCTTTTGGTTTAAACTATTAGTTTAACCAATAGTTAAACTTTCCATCTGGTGCAGTCTATGGGTCAAAAATAATCATGTGAACTAATTTGAGCAATGGGAGGAAGTACATTTCAAGATTTATGGAGAAGATATGATAACTTATAGATGCTAGCAACTTCATGCTTCAGTTTAAGCAAATTTAAATTTGCTTTTCTGGTGTTTGCAACTTAAAAAATTGAAGTTATGCAGTGATTTTATAATTATGATAGAATTTATGGGTTCAACATGGGGTCTATCTTTATATCAAGGGTCAACAGTAAGACTGATATTATTTCGGATATTCTTCCTTTCCTTCTTCTATTTGTTCACTTGTTCAGTCTTATCTTGTCTCTACATACATTCAGTCTCTCTATTTATCCATCCACCCACTCTCCTTCAATCCCTCTATGTGGTCCTTTTGTCCATTCTTTGTTCTTCCCTTCTTTCCCATCATTCACTCATCCATCAACTCCTTCCATCTTTTTTACTTTTAATCTGTTGCTCCATTCATGCATCTCTCTATCCATTCGGTCTCTCCTCCCTTAATTTAAGAAATATTTTCTTTTCAAATGTATATTTAAGAACACAATAAGGATTGCACTAGAAAGAAAAATATATAGGCTAATGTAATTTTAAATAGATGCAATAACTAACTCTTTATGTAAATGTACTTCAGTCTGATAAAAGAACATTACATCATCGCCCATTAAGGTTTTTCCCAATAATATATATTCAACATTATTAATCAAATTTTTAAAATTAATAGAGAAAGGGAAAAAAACTGTGAAAAATTCAATAAATATATTGACTATATCATTATAAAATTCTGAACAATCTAGAATTGGAAAAAATATTTTTAATCTTAAAAAGGTTATGATAAAACAATTTACCACAAACATCATAAGTGATCATGAAAGTTTTGGCAAATTTCCACTTATGACATAAGAAGTAGTTGGAGGCCCATGAGGAACACTAAGAGTAAATATCATATTAGCAATATAAACAGATAAAGAAATAAGAGGGATAAGTAATAAGAAAAAAAAAGGAATGGTAAAGTTGCCTACAAAAATATATGAACCAACAAGTAAGAGAAATAATACTTTTTGTATACAGCATGAACAACCTTTTGAAAATGTAGCATAGAAAAATCACACTTCACAGTAGCAACAACACCTAAATAATACCTAGGAATAAAGATGAAGACAATTTATTATCCTTATAAGTAAAATGCAGGTATATCTATAAATATATATAAAATCCATGTAGCTGCAAAAATTATTAATGAAAGTTGATGAACAGAGGAGAGATAGTAAGCTATAGCCAAACCCTATAAGAGAAAACTTGCTCTTGTAAATATATCAGTTCTCCCTCAAATTAATTGATAAATTCGATATATTTCTAACTCAAATCTAGTACTATTTATTATAACTTTCAACAAGCCATTTCCAAAGACCAAATGAAAGAAAATAAGCAAAAACAGCCATAGGTATAAACACCAGTCCTCGTTAATTTAAGTTGTTGTTTTTTTCCATCCCCATTGCCTGGTGGAGAAGGCTGGAGAACGGATGCAAATGGGCAGACAGAAAGTATCCAGCATGGTGCTTAATACATTTCAGTGTTCTTCCTCCCTCTTTGCAGGTGACATTTTCTCATAAAGCAGTACTTATCTGTAAATTAGAAAAATAATGACCACTGAGACTTTTGCAAAAAACCTCACTTCAATGGGCAGTCATCATTTTATTTGATCCACCTAGCACTTTACTAGGTAAGTACAACAGGTGGTATTATATTGAGGTTTAGGAGATTAAGTGACTTTTCAAAGACCAAAGAGGGTCTAGGCCTATAATCCAGATCTATTACATTTATGAGAAATCCGAGAAATACAGATGGTGAAAAGCCTGTTTGAAGATAAACAATTTGAGTAAGACTAAAGGATCTTAAACATTATCATGATCAGTGTATTTCCATTGGGCAGAAAGCTGCATCACCAAAAATGAATTTGACTTTATTTACAATAGAATTTTCTTTCTTTCTTTCCTTCCTTTTCTTTCTTTCTTTCTTTCTTTCTTTCTTTCTTTCTTTCTTTCTTT
>JAKSZT010054267.1:4792772-4891322 GCA_026826555.1 Tolypeutes matacus | reverse complement strand
TATAATATTTTAGGTAATCTAAGCACCTCCCACCACATCCAACACAAACATCTCCCATAGTGTGGCCCACCAACCTCAATGAACTTACACATCCTGGAGCCTTGCCACCAACCATAGACCACAGTTCACACTGTAGACCACACTCTCTCCCACTCTGTGGGATTTGAATTAGTAGATACGTGTTCTTTTATATGTGCACATGGAATATTTACTCAAACTTACCTTATAGCCAATAAGTACATGATTCATTTACCCAAACTGACTAAATGCCAGGTTATATCATCAACTCAACAAGTCTCAGAAAACTGAAATTATAGCTAAGTATTTCATGGAATTAAACTACATGTTACTCACCAAAGGAAAATTAGAAATTTCCAACCATAGAGATGATTCTAGCATTTAATATCATGAATGTGAATAGTTTAAAGATATTAATTATTATATTATGAAAACAATATTAAAAGCTTTTTTACCTCCTGTTTCAAACACCATCCCCAATATTCCATATGGTCCTATCACATTGAAACTGTTTTCCAGTTCTCTGAATCTCTGAATATTATGTGCAGTGGTGACTTCCCTTTTGGTCATTTATAATAATTCTGCCAAGAATTTATTCCTCCTTTCATTCATCTTACATAATACTAAGTACCTGCCTCTATGAAGAATTCCATGATACCCCTTCCTCACAATGAATATACTGGTCCATAGGTCCCTGTTCTTACATTTATTGCAGGCTTTATGCATGGACAGAAAAAGTCCCTATGTTTTGTCTCCCCAGTCAGCTGTGAACTAGAGGAGAGCAGAAACTAAAACTACTCATAGAGGGTGTGTTACTTCATCTTCCTATTGTACCCAATAGAAATAATCATTTCTAAAATCATTCCAAAATTAAAAATTAAAAAAATTAAAAAAATAAAATCATTCCCAACAGTTCTGAGCATATGCTCTGTGACACAACCAGATTTAGGCATACAAATTGAGATGGTTAAAATCCATGACTTCAATATAATCTAAATATGCTTTCAAACAAGATGGAGAGCAGGCACTTGTAATACCATGTGTTAAATACCAAGATAGGGATGAAAGGGAGGTTAATTTGGTGGGGCCAACAAAAGGGTTTCCTGGAGATCATTTGGCCTTCATTGTTTCTGAACAATGATTCAATTAAACTAGTTCAGGGTAGATAGAGGCTCTCATTTGAATGGGAAATATTTTTATTATAAAAATTAAACTGCTGAACAAAGGAAGCAATAGCAATAATTTTGATTTAGTAGTTGTCCTCCAGAATCTTTACAATACCTTGTATGAATGGGGGATATAAAGGAGAGGTGGGGACTTTGTTATGGGCCTACACTTACTTGTCTCATTGGAAATCTCATACTCTGAGCAGGGGGTTCAAAGAAAGCAACAGGCAGCCTTTTCCTCCTGAAAGGTTTTTCTGAATCCAGGATAACACTTCTCACTGCCTACAGAGTGGGGAGTCTGGAAAGAAAATCAGATACATACTCTTAACAGCTGTTACTTTAATTCTCCAATAATTAAATTTCTTGGGACATTAGACCATGAACAAATTCAAATTATAAAAACCTAAATCAAATTAATTGATAAGATGTCAGGTTTATTGTATGATATGAACTATAATTCAGAAATGTACTTTCATATATATGTTTTCTTTTTCTATCTATTGGACAGTAAGTAAGTAAGAAAGTTATTCAAGTGGAAAGGTGAATTGTTAAACTAATGATGTGGACATTTAATAAGCAGGAAGGAGGCTGAAAACTTCCATGACAAAATTCTGGTGATTTTTATGAAATGTTAAGCATGGTAATTGGCTCCTACCCACCTCTGAAAATCCTGTGGCCCATTCTATCACCTCCTCAGATATAGATGATTGTTGATCATGTAGTGCATCTGAGTCAAAATGTCCTACTTTAACTTTAAGCCCCAAACCTTCTGGAAAATTCCAAAAGTTGATAATGTCATGCTTGGCTTCCAATTTCCTTTCCTCATCCAAAGTCACTGAGTCAGTAGCAGAATTGTTAAACTGGATGTTCTTCAGAAATGGGTGCAGCTAAAGAAGACACACCTGTGAGGAAGTGTGCTCTATGATTAAGAGAGAACAGCAAGGTGGGGAATATCCCTTATTCTCTGTAATCCTTGCTTCATAATGCAACTTTATTATTAGCATCCAATGAAATAAAATGAATGAAAGCATAAGGAGGACTAAAATGTCATAGCATTTAAAAAATATAAATTTCAGGAGAAAACTCCAAATACAAGAGGATCAAAACAATCTGTGAGTGTAGGAAGCAGACAAACCTTAATGTAAAAATCAAATCTAACCTCACTCAAGTACTAATTGAATTCTCCCAAAGTAAGGTCATCAATACCCGAAATGATGGCAGAATTAAATGAGATAATTTATGACTGTATCCAATAGAATGCCCTGCTTAAGATAGTCACTTCAAGAACTAGTTCTCTCCCTCTTGCCATTTAAAAGCTTCATGGAAGAAGTCTATGTATTTTATATTAAAAACATTAGGAGGGCAGATTATTAAGGTCCTAAGTAACATGAAGCATTGACTTTGACTCATAACTCATTTCCTTCCTGCAACTGGCAACCACTTGTTGATTTCAATTTCTACCTAGGACTATATTTACCACCTAGACTGTGAACAAGTAAATCAATTCATTTGCTTTTAGAGAGACAACTCTAAAATACTTGGCTTGAGTGTACAGCCAACACAAAGAAAGTCACATTTATGATATATTCTGACATACACGTGTTATCATATGAAGAGTCATTACCCGCTAGGGGTCAACAACTGGTCTGTCTCCACTGACTGCATTTCGACTAGTTGAAGAAGCATTTCATGAAGGCTCTGAGCCACAGCATACACTGCATTATACACATTATAACTTACTTCATCATGACATTGTCAAAAAGCCACCAAGGCAACAATGCCAAGGAAGCATTGGGCAGACAGTTCTCCAGAGTGTTACAGTCAGTTTCAGAAACCAACCAATCAAAAGAGATGAACCACAATTTAGTGAAGTGAAAGTCTTCTGGATATTTTGAAGGGTTAACTTTCTGAATAAAAGTTTTGAAACCAAGCATCACACCATGGTGGTGTGAAAAAAATGAGGGCCCCATCGTATGAGTCAAGTAAAAAACCTTTCTCACTGCTAGTAAAATCCCATTGTGAAGTCATGATCCAGACTTTCCCTATAACTAAATATTCTCATTTCTGAAAGCTCAAACCCATTAGTGAGTAAAAGTCATCATAAATAAAAATCACATTCACTGATGAGTCTTTGATCCATAAATTATATTGCCATTCTTTTGAGAAATATGACCTCTCAGTGTTGGGGATCATTTCAACAAATGCTGCACAGATTCCACTCCAGTCCATATCTTCTCTCAAGTCCCATAGAAACTGCACACCTCTCTTTTCCTCTGAGATTACCAGTCCCACTCAGTTCCGGCTGAAATGAAACATCATTGAGACCATGCCAAGGGCCAGAAATGTGACCTCGGGGGCCATCTGATAGACAGATGGAAACTGGCCAACATCACTCAGGTGTGGGTCATAAAGGTCATAAGTAAGCTAAAGGGGAAGGATAAAATGACCCAATATGAGGAAGAGGATTGATGAGAAGCACAAGCATGGGCTTGATGAATATTAAAAATTTTGTGAAAAGGCAGAAGTGAAGATTTGCTCTTCTTATTTTCAAATCCTCTCCCAATCCCTAAGAGCTTTATAGAAAATAATAGATCAGTCTCAGAGGTCTTCTTCCTCCCTTGGCTTGATTTATGTTCCAGAAAATGACAGGTGTATATCCCACCATGTCTTTGTGTACTGATTGTACCCTTTGAGACATGTGTGAACACAATTACCTCATTTGACCCTTTTTATGAAGGTACCTGAAAATGTCACCAAAGGAAACATGAATTCATCTCCCCTCCCCTCCAATGAGGCTCACCTGTGGAATTTTGTAGTGTTCTAGAAGTGTCCCAATCTGGCCAGAAACTGCCCATGTTGTTCCTGTAAGGGCTGCTACAGACTTGCTCTCTTTCTGAAAGGTGTAATTAGGGATGTCTGTGCCCAGACCTGATTGCTAAACGATGGGACTTTCCAATGTCCTCTGTTCATTGTGTAGTGAATTATAGAGATCAAATCCCAGAAAAATGTTGGGTAAAAGATAGGGATTCTTGTTGATCTCTTCAATAGCAAAAAACAAGGCCAGAACATACGGATAGTTCTTGGTCTGAAACCTGTATCTTAGGCAGAGTGATATGTAGGGAAAAGACTCAATTCATGATTATCTTCAAATCCATTACAATGACCAAATTAAAGTTGAAAGCTACTGGATTCTTTCTACATTGGCTTTCCTGAAGCCTTAGAATTTTAGCAAATCCTAAAATAGCTAAATGGCTCTTAAAGTTTCTGACTGAATTTTACACCCATGGAAGAAGATGATACTATTTACAAAGGAAAGTGTGAGGAGTAGAAAAATTCTTCATATAGAATTTTTAATTTATCCTTTATATTAGGAAACAAAATGATTTTTTTAAACACATTGTTAAATGATTTGTATAATGGCAGAATTAATAACATGAGGTTGTAATTCCATCTGAGGGGTATATCTCTTTAACAGTTTGATTCCACAGCATAGGCAGAATTGGATGTGGCAGGCAGAGAGATGTAACATCTGTGGGGTGAGAAGGGGCCACAAGAAGACTGACTATCAATTAGCCTAAGGCTAATTAACTACATCACAAGATAACTTCATTTATCTGCCCCATGGGATCTAAGCCCCCTCTCAATTACAAGCAGAGTGGGCAACACCTCAAAATACTAAACAAAGGACTAAAATAGAATTATTATTATTCTACTATAGACTTATTATTATTCTAGGAATGTAAGAACTCTTATCATTGAGATAAAGGCTGTGGCCACCAGAGGTTCTGAGGGATGAGAGAGAGAATAGGTGTAATATGTGGGCATTTTGGAACATTGGATTTGTCCTGAATGGCATTAAAATGACAGATACAGGCTATTGTATATTTTGTCATAACTTTCAGAATTGTGTGGTAGAAAGTATAATCTATAATGTAAACTGTAGTCCATGGTTAGTAACAATGCTTCAATACGGGTTTATCAACTGTAACAAATGTAACACACTAATGAAGGATGTTGTTAACTTGAGAAAGTGTAGGAGGGGGAAGAAGTGAAGCATACGGGAACCCCTTATAATTTTTTATGTAACATTTATGTAATCTAAAGCTTGTTTAAAAGTTTAAAAAATTACTTTAAAAAAAGGATTAAGTCTGTTAATTCCAGAATTGCTTTGTACCTTACTGGAATTGCTAAAAAGAATGGAAAGAAAGGAACAAACCACAGACTTTCATGGGGGATAAGATTGTTCACATGGGAAACCCAAGATAAAATACGAAAAGTAATTGTAATTGAAAAGGAAGTAGTCAATGTAATATATGCAATTGTCAATGGCATGGAAATTTAATATCAACAATTTATTAAATCTTTATGAGAAAACAGATATGATAGTAATAGACTAATAACCCTTAATTAAATATTAATAATGGTTTAAATCATGCAATTTCAGTCATATTACTAATATGTTATAATATCAGAAATAAATAATATTAAGAAATTTATTAACAATAAATTCCTCTGTAAATTTAATTAAAAATAAATTGCTGTGTTTCCTGTGAACATGTCCATAAAGCTCTATTGGGGAACGTAAAAACATAAAAAATGAGGGAGTGGTTATAGCTCACTGGTTGAAAACCTACTTCCCATGCATGAGGTCTTAGATTCAATCCCTGGTAAATATTTTTTTTTAAATCAATAATACAACTATGTCAATAATATACAGAAGTTATAAAAAAGTTAAAACAATTAGTAGATTACCAATTACCAGAACCTAGGTGATGAGGAAAAGGAGGAATTATTTCTTAAAGGGTGAGGATTTTCTGTTAGAGATGATGAAATGTTCAGGTAATTTATGTTGGTGATGGTAGCACCATATTGTGAATATCATTAATACCACTGAATTATGCACTTGACTGTGCTTAACATGGAAAATTTTGAGTGGTATGTTAGTTGCTATAAAATATTTTTAAAAATCAATGAGATAATTATGGAGGTATTATTATCATTTCAGAGGTTTTCTGGAAGCATGAGAAGTTCAGGAAATTAGTGAAAATAATTGAGAACACTAAGGAGAGAATATGACTTAGCAAAACCAATAATTGCAATTTTTTCTTAGGCACATATTTTAAACAGGGTGGTAATGGCACTGAAAGATATGGATTTATCACCAAGATAGAATATAAAATAGAGAAATCATCTGAGTTTA
This sequence comes from Tolypeutes matacus, assembly GCA_026826555.1. Lineage (NCBI taxonomy): Eukaryota > Metazoa > Chordata > Mammalia > Cingulata > Chlamyphoridae > Tolypeutes > Tolypeutes matacus. The sequence continues at coordinate 4,884,938 of JAKSZT010054267.1, read as the reverse complement.
AGGAAATGTTTCCTGCATCATCAAGGTGATCTTGAAAACCAGTAGAGGAAAAAAGAATTGTTGAATTAGTGGTGAACGTAAATAATTTTGCATATATTAATAAACCCAAGGTAATCTACTTTATACTTGAGGCAAAAAACTTTCCAGGTTTCATAAAGAAAAACAAAAGTACTAGAATTAGCACATCAATTTATCAAACTGTAGAAGAGAAAAGATGAATAGATTTTACTTTAACTGAAATTTCATGTTGTTTTTGATTTAAACATGCCATATGAAAAAATATTTTAAAACCAGCAAAGACAGGACAAAATGAATTTTGGTGAACAAATTATTGTTAATTTCAATAACTATAATATTCCTAAAAAGTGAAAAGGCCTATATACAAATAGAAAAATCATCAAAGCCATAAAATGCAAATCATCAAACAATATATTCTTCAAAACAACCCAAGAAAATATGAACAATCCAACTACTAATAAAATGAATGCAAATAAGTTCAATGAGCTAATATTTTCTAACATCAGGTTGTCCAACTTTTTTTAAAAAGGAGGAGGAAATAGTTTTATTTATAGTTATTTATTCAAAATGTCAATTAGTACATTTCTGGAGGGTTCTTGACAATATGATTAAAGAGTATTTGAAATACATGACTTCGCATTCAACCACTTTACTCCAAAAATTTTGTTTGCTTTATTCAGAGTAGAATATAAAGATTTTTGTACTAGTAGGTCCATTATGTTCTGAATAATAAGAAGAAAATATTATGGACCAATGATAAAACAAAAATTGTCACTGGATTAAAATTATTTTACCTGTAAGACTATAATATTGTGTAGGTATAAGTTATCATTGTATAATGTATGTACATAAAACATATTTATGACATCTTCTTTTATAAGGAAGCCAAGTTAAGGAGGAATGTGAACAGAATCATATCATACTGTTAATATACACAGTTTTAGCAAAGAAAAGTAAAGAATATAATCAGGACTCCACTGTGATTTTTCAAGTTCAGAGACAATATTTATGTACTTTCTATATTTCATGACTGAGTTCTTATAAATAATAATCTATTTAATTGTATGTTAAAACATTTTCTTTGATGAAACAGTCCTTTTTTTCTTCATATTTTAAAGGGCATTAAAACATTTTTCTTGATCCTCTCCAGTCTTGTGAGCACTGGGCACTGTGCCTTCTGAGCCTAGTGGATAAATCTCCCAGAAGAGAAAACCTTATATAATTGCAAGTGTGTTCTAGTAAGTGTCACAAAGGGTTTCTCTTGTAGACAAAAACAAAGTAGATCTGCCAAGGTGTAAGTTTCCCTGAGGTGATTTGAGTGGACAGCAGAATATAAGAAAACTATATAGTGCCTCCTCCTATGACAGACAGTACACAACTCTTTCCCTCGAGCTCATACGGTTCTTAAAGCAAGCTGGGACATGCAAGAAAAATCTTGCCTTCTTCCCCAGGAAATTCAGTGCAAAATGTCCCTGAATTAACCAAGCTCAACTCCTGCAACCCTGATGCTGCCTGAAGGACAGCAATCAGCAGCATCAGCAGCAATGGGACAAATATATTTTGGAAAATTATGTAAAGGAAATAAACAAAGAAGCATTGGAAGAGTATCGCATAGAAGAGATAGGCAAACAAATATCTAGAAATAAAAAGAAAAAAACTTAGTTGCAAACTCTTTCTCTAGGAGAAAGAGGTCCCAAATTCCTAACTTTCCCCTCACTTATCAAAATGTGTGCAGCTGCTTGCAAATCATATACTTTTGGCACTTTCAATAAAGCATTAACTCATTATTTTATTGAGTGAAATCCCCTCTTCTCACATGAGCAGAAACTATCTGCTGGAATCCCCTGAAATTTTTTCAATTAATTTTATTAAAATGTGTTTCCCTAAACTTTCATTTCATCAATTCATTAATTAGACCAGATATAGAACTGACAGTCACAGAAATCAAAAACCAAAGTAGTTTAAATGCCCACGTGATTCAGAATCAAGCTGAAGTTGAAAATATCTCACAAATAATTCATCTCTTATTCCCGGCCTGACAGGCAGCTCAAGAAGGCATGAAGGAATCCTGGCAGTTGATGATATATGATGGAGTTTCAATTAAAGGCCATGACTACTGATAGAAAAGAAGGTCACCTTGGAATGTAATAAACAAGTTCTGGAGTCTCATGCTAACAGGAGCTGGGTGGGGAAACATCCTGAGCTTGCCTGTGAATTGCAGAAATGTAAAAGAGCTGAGTCATTGACCTTTAAGACTTGTTGACTTCAGTAAAATGTAACTGTCAAGTATCTATTGCCCTTGCACATGCTCACACGTATTTTCTTTGTTCTAAAGCCAAATAAAAGCCACACTTTAGGAGGTGGCTGAGCTCTTCTAGCCATATCGGACAGAGAGTCCCCTGATCCCAGTTCTTCTTCTCTTTGTCTTATTCTTTCTTTCTCATCCGCGGCACCGTTTTCACCCACCCAGTTCTTGAACGCCAACATATGGCGCCCAACGTGGGACTCTGAAAACGAAACTTTTCTTTCAGTCAGTGCGCGGACCAAGGAGCTCCTGAGAGCAGTTTTAAAAGAAAAAAGAAACAGAAAAGGTAAGCTTCATCCTTGGAATCATCAGGGTAATGGGTAATCAGCAGTCGAACTTTGAATAGTACTCTAGAGTGTTAAAAACTTTATTAAAATGCACCGGTGTAACTATTAAATCCTCGGCTTTTGAGGAACTTTTTTCTCTTGTACAGAAATGTTGTTATTGGTTTCAGCCACAAGGGTGGGATATTTTAAACCTGAAACATTGGAAGTTAGTGAAGAAAGCTTTAAAAAGGGTTTATCAAAAGGGAAAAATAATTCCCCTTCGTGTATGGTCTTTGTGTAGTCTTATTTCTGTTGCTCCTCAACTCCAGCTGTGGATGTTAACCCTTCAGTTCCAGCAGCAACTTTATAAACCTCCCACTGCTTACATAATGATAAGGCTGTGGGATGATAGAAGCTAATAAAATGAAACCACTGAAAAAGTAAGAAAACTTAGCAATACAGTTTACAGAAAAATTCTCAAAAGCAGTGAAATCAAAGATATATGTTTCTATTGATGTGTTGTAACTTGTATTGTGTTTGTCTGGTTGTTCAGTGTCAGTGTATATTTTGATACCTCCGGATCGTAATATTAAATTAATGAATAAAAATTATTAAAAGAGCTCTATTCAAATGGCCAACATTAAATAAGTGCTTATATTAATAAAAAAATGGGTATTAATTTAAAATAATAGAAATAGATATGAACAAACTAAATCATTATTCTAACAAGTTTGTTTAATGTTGATGGTAATTGCATGTTGTCAGAAGTTTGCTTAGAAACAGTTTCTAAAATCATTGTGGTAACTTAAGTAAAGAAGGTATATAGAATGTGCTTTTATTATTAAAGAAAAGAAAGTAATTTTATCAGAAGATAAAATGACTAAGTTATTAAAACAGGGTTAGAGTTTTGTTTTTTCTCAGGGTTTCTCAAGTCATTGGTCTGTTTTGGTGGAAGTTTGCACAGAGTTTTTCTCCTGGGTGATCAGTGTACAAGAGGGGGAAAGTGTTTTATCAAAGTAGCTTCTTGTGCTTTGGCCTTGACGTTTCCTTGGAGAAACAGGTTTTGTTGCTTTTGGGGGGAACATGATGTTTAAACCTGCTTTCTCAAAAAAGCTTTTTGTTTAACACTGTTACAAAAGGTTTGGTCTGTTCCCTGGAAGGGGGTGGAATACTGAAAGTGGTTAAGTTCATGAGATGTAGGTTGAGTGAAGTGTTTGCGACTTGTGAAATTGAGGGATATTTTCTAATTTTATGACAATTAAATTTATATGAATAAAAAGTTCATATAAATACTTTAAAGGTGTATATAATTGCTGAAAATTTAATGATGTTTCAGTGTAATATTAAATAAAAGTATACTGTTATTAATCATAATTTTAATTATTTTAAAACATAATATGTGTTATAAAACTGCCTCTGCCTAAAAATCAAAAGGCAGATGCTTTAACTTAAGTTTATCTGATTTACTCCACCTCTGCTAATAAAAAATAAATAAATAAATATATATATAATTAAAAAAATGGAAACTAAAGTAGTAAGCACATCAAGGATGTTTTGTAACAAATTCTAAAAGATAAAGTATGTTTCAAAAGGTGTATTCCTCCCTGGAGGAGCTGGCCACTCTCCCAGGGACTGATGCATAAACCTTGGAGTGTAATGCCCAGGGAGTATTGTATTCCTTCCTGGCGAAGCTGGCCCCTTCCTCAGGAATTAGCAAAATGCTCACAAATTGCCATACTATTATTATTGACTTAAAAGATTGTTTTTTTACTGTTCCTCTTAATTCAAATGATAGAGAAAAATTTGCGTTTACTATTCCTTCTATTAATCATTCAGCTCCTACTGAACAATATCAGTGGAAAGTTTTACCTCAGAGAATGATGAACAGTCCTACATTATGTCAATCCTTTGTTCACATTCCATTACAAATTTTACGAAAACAATTTCCTAAGGCTATGGTTATCAATTATATGGATGATATTCTTTTTGCCACTGAGCAATCTTCAGAGCTGAAAGAATTATTTCAGCTGGCTAAAGAAGTTCTTCCTCAACATGGGTTGCAAATAGCAGAAGAAAAAATTCAAAAACAGGTTCCTTTTCAATATTCAGGTCATACTATTAATAGAAATATTATAACTCCACAAAATGTCCAGTTTCAAACTGATAATTTACGTACTTTAAAAGATTTTCAGAAATTACTGGGTGATATTAATTAGGTATGGCCTACTTTAGGAATTCCAACTTATGCTTTAACTAATCTTTTCAATACTCTAACAGGAGACCCTGACTTAAATAGCCCACGCGTTTTAAGCCCAGAAACAAAAGAGGAGTTAAAATGGTTGGAAACAAGAGTGCAAAACAGCCAACTAACAAGGATAAATGTAAATCTTCCAATTTCTCTTTTAATATTTCCATCTTGCCATTCCCCTACTGGGATACTTTGACAAGAGGACGGCATAATAGAATGGATATTCCTACCCAACAAAGATACAAAAAAACTTCTGATTATCATAAACTTACACATACTAATGCTTCTGGCTTACGTCATAAATATCCCCACTTAACAGTAAAAGAAAGTAAGAGGATTGTTAGACAATGTCCTACTTGTGGGCCCATAAATGCCCTCACTTTCTCTCTAGGAACTAATCCCTGTGGAGAACATCCTAATGAAATTTGGCAAATGGATGTTACACATGTGTGGCCGCCTTCAGTATGTGCATGTGACTGTGGATACATATTCTAATTTTATTTGGGCAACTGCTCAAGCTGGTGAAAATGCCTCACATGTGTGTTCTCATTCATTACATTGTTTTGCTGTAATGGGCCTGCCAGCACAGCTAAAAACTGATAATGGGCCTGTCTATCTTAGTCAATCTTTGAAAAAATTTTGTGGTGGCTGGAATATTAAACATGTTACAGGAATTCCATATAACCCCCAAAGACAAGTGATAGTAGAAAAAAGTAATCACTTATTAAAATTAATGTTGCAAAAACAAAAAGGGGGAGATGAAGGAGAATCTGCTAAAGACAAACTATCTAAAGCATTGCTTACCTTAAATTTTCTTAATAGACAACAAATTTCTAATACCACAGCAGCAGAAAGACATTGGGAGGTAAAGAAAAAAAGGAATGAAAATGAAAAATGTGAACAACCAATATACTGGAAAAATGAAACAACCAATAAATGGGAAAAAGGAGAGGTAAAATTTTGGGGCCGAGGTTTTGCTCTTATCACTGCAGAAACAGGAGAAGAGCAGTGGATCCCCTCCAGAAGAACCAAGCCTAGAGTTGAAGATGCTGCCAAGACTTAAACTATGGACATGGTGGCTTTACATTGGATTAATTATAGGTAAAGTATTAGGTCAATGTAAGATACTGCATCATAATTACACTTATTGGGCATACATAACCAACTCACCTCTTCTAGAGCTGTTGACTTAGAGTGATGAGTCTTATCCAATTTGTCTTAACCAATCTCACGACAGACTACTTAATGACAAATGGCATATTTGTCATGAGCTTACAGAGGTTGTGTTGTTTAATGATTCCTATGGAATTGTAAAGGATTGGGCCCTTATAGGGATGCCAAAACCTATTAAAAACACAACCATATCTTGGTTCATTAATAATTCAACCATAATCACAAATGGCAGTAATCATTATTTCTGGAATTTTGGTAATATAGCATTCACAAACAGCTCAATAATTTGGAAAAATCAAGGAAGATATATCCCATAACCATGGGACACTAAACTTAACAAAACTTAGTTATTTATGGAAATTATTTTGGGGAACTGGTCCAATTTTTGTAAGGCAAGGCAGCAAAACTGATATTACTATTTTAAAAAGAAAATCAACTCAATTTCTTACAGTATGTGTACGAGATCCTATAGTTTTATCATTGGAAAAGTAACCTTTGGTGAAAGGAACATTAATTTCTCTTTATTTACATGTCTTAAGAATTCATATTTGCAGGAAAATCAAGCTCTTTTTATAGCAAGAAGAAAACGACTCAATAGTCATTTACCGGTTCAGATGACCAGACATTGGCAGCAGTCTCAAGAATCCCAGTTACTGTGGCATTTCCTCGAACATTATTTAAAAAGAACTAAAAGACTGATTGGACTTTTAATAGCAGAAGTTTTGGGACTGATTTGCATCATAACTGCTGCAGCAGTCACTGGCACAGCCCTGCATCAAGGAGTCCAGAATCAACAAGATGTTAAGGACTGGCATAAAAATGCAAGTGAGATTTGGCATTGCCAGTCTTACATTGATATGGAACTGAATAATCTTATGAATGATCTTGAAACAGCTATTATACATTTGGGTAATCAAATTTATAATTTAAACTTGTTAAGAGCTCTTGAATATGATTGGAATGAAAGTTCTATTTGTATTACTTTTTTGGCTTATAATAATAGTGAACATGATTGGGAGGAAGTGAAAATTCACTTGATTGGATATAAACATCATGTTTCTATAAATCTTTTGGAATTGCAAAAGAAGGCATTGAGCATGTATCAAACGAATTGAAAGAAACCACTGGTGCAGCCATTACACTGGTGGAAACAAAAAACAAAAAACAAACAAACAAAAAAACAGTTCAAATATCATTTTGGATTGGATTTGGAATTATTGTTATATGTGTTTTAACTGTTTGTATTGTCAAGGCTAGAGTAATTAGACCCGATAAATGCATTTATGTTAAGAAACTTGGCCATGAGAAACTAATTTTGCATTACACTCTTCAATTGCCCATTGTATTGCTAGAATAATGCCCCAAGGTATTGTTACAAAAGACCCAATTCTCCATGAGAAAAACAAGAGGAAGAAAAAAGACAATGTAAGTTCCTATTTTTTCCCTCATATCATAATTATGGCTAGAAGTTGGTCCTTGTTTTTGTATCATAAGTCTTTAAAACATTTTGTATTCTTGAACTAGGTATATCACAGGTATCTGGCTCCTCATATTTTGACTTGATTTCAACATCATGACCTCTGGTAGGTGCCAACCCTGTTTGTTCTTTTAAAACATAGTTAAATATGTCCCCTAAGGAAACATTTGCATTATAGTGAAGGGGATAAAAGAAAAAGAGATTCAGAGTGACTTCATAAATAAATGGGTTACTCAACAATCACAAACCTATTATGTAATGTTTTACAAGGTTATGATCAAAGAAAGAGTTGGATACCACCTTTCAAAACAAATATCATCTGAGAAGGGATTCTTTATTTTCAGGATTAGACTTGAAGCAGAGGCTGAGGTTTCCTGCTGTCTTTTCTTCTAGATGCTTACAATAGGATCTTCATCTTTGAGAGTCATTTTTTTGTAAGCCAGAATTTCCAGAGGATGAAACAATATTTTAATGCATACTAGATAATCCAAAGGGCTCATCAAAATGATGTTTTTCCCTGTGAAACTGAATGCCCTTTAATTGGAGTTGAAGAGTGATGGGGATGGCACAGGTTACTCCAGAGGATTTAGAGTCACTTCCTGTTACTAACTTTGGAAACCCCACCTCATAGTATATAAAACATATAAAAAATTTTCCTCACAATATACTATATATGTTTTTTTGCTATAAGTATCAAAGGGATTTTTATAATCTTATCATTTAATTTATTTGCCCATGATTAAATCATTTAATTTACAATGTATTATGACTTATATGAAATTCTTGCCAAGTTAGAAAATATAGCCAATATATGATTTGCAAATATAACAGACTGTAAATGAGTGCTAAATTTAAAAACTGATTAAAATAATAATACCTTTCACAGTCATTTATGACTGAATATCAGTATAATAGAAATTTATTTATATCTTTCATTCTTATATTTCTTCCATTTTAATATATTTTCCCTGAGGTCACCAACATTTTTATAGACTTTTTGACACTTTCTAACAAGCTTATAGCTCCAAATGATAAAGTAACACTCATTTGTTTTTGAAGGAACTAAGAATCTTTTTGTAAGTAAATCAAGATCTATTCAGGGGAACAAGCAAAGCCTTCCTTGACAGATTAAGAGCATCAGAAAGAATTTTAAAAATTAATTCCTGAAAAGAAACAGGAAGATGGCTTCTGTTTAACTGGGCACTCACCATCTCTCTCATAAAGGATGGCTGAGTGGGGGCAAGATCTTGCCCATGTGAGCTGTTTGGGGAACCTACATAGTAGGGAGCTTCGGGACATGGATCTGAAGGGAGCTGGATGAAAAGATAAATTGCTCAAGATAAAACTGTGAGTTTCTCATTCTTATGGCTGGAAATTGTACAGCTAAGCCCCACCCTCAAGGCAAAAAACCATGAGCCCTGACTACTGTCACCAGGCACCCAGCAGGAGGGAGAGTTCTCTGAGAGTGGGAGGGTTATGGTGAAGGGTGGAAAGGAGTTTCCTTTCTGTGGGTTTGGTTGCTTGGACACCCTTTGAGCTTTGGGGGGCATACTAACCAGCTTGGGATGGCACCAGGAAGAGGGAAGAAGCAGATTTGCTGAGGAAGCCTGATTTACCTAACCACCCTGGGATAGAGAAACTTGACCTAGGAGAAGGCAGAGGCAGGCAAATTACTATTCCCATGCTGAAAACTACCAAAATTTCAGCTCCCTTAAGGGAAGTGCTTAATATGCTTCCAAGAGCCTATTTAGGGTCCACTGGGAGGAGGGGGTGGTCTGGAAGTGGGTTGAGAGTCATTTGTTTGTGAGTTCACACACCAGGGTCCATTTAAATTTGAAAAGGGAACTCAACCTGACTGGGAGAGGTGAAGGGGGACCCAATTACAGGCTCACAGAGGCTATTGCATCCTGCTGCCCTGGGATAGAACAAAAAGAATAGAAAGGGGGCAGAGACAGACTCCTAAGCAGCAAGAATCAATGCAACTTGAAAGAGTGAAACCTGCCCTAGGGCATGTGAAAGGATTGCTGTATGAAAAGCTAACTGACCCAACAAGAAATTTTAGCTCATAGGTGGAAAATATATGAAGTCTAGTTTAAATTCCGGCTCTTCTTAGAATAGTGATCCACCAAGATATCAAACATCCAGCTGGTGCTTTACAAAAGGGAAAACAGACATTATTTTTGAATTAGCTTCTCTTGGGTCTCTTATTCTTCTTAAAAAAGGTTACTTCTTTTTTTTTTTAATTTAACTTAGTTTACTCACTAAAACGCACTTCAAATCCTGCAGAAGTCAGACTGCAGGGAAATTGATTGATGAACATCAGCGGCTGAGAATCCCCTCAGGGGCCTAAAAGGGAAGGCTATTTCTCTTTAGTTTTTGTTTGACTGCTTACTTATGTTTGTTTTTTTTTTTTCCTTGTTTTTCTTTCCTTTTTATTCCCCCACCTTTTTTTAAATTAAGTGCTGCTAGCTTTTGTCTTGCTCACTGGATTTCCTCTTCCTTGATTTCCCCTTTCAGTGTATACAGATTTTGACTACCAATGCTGTCTCTTTTCCTTCCTTCATCTTTCTATCTTCTGCTTTCTGTTCTTCTTACATTCCACCTTTCTTTGTTTAGTACTCAATTTTTCTGGTTTTGATTTCTATCTTGTCTATTTAATATTCTTTCTTTTATTAACATTTTTCTTTTTGTCTTACTTCTCTCCTTTTTCTCTCCTCATCATTCCACCTTTTAATTCACTCTACATACTTTTCTTCATTCAGTTTTCCATTTCATTGTTTGTACTCCACTTTTTTATCCTCATTACTCTACACTTTTTACATGAGTTAAATATTCATTTTTTAAGGTCTTATATAGTCCCCCTCTAAGTTTTATTAATATTATTATAATTACCCATTTTCTTTTCTTACCTTGTTCACTTACTCTGACCCTAATCTTTTTCCTTCAAGGGAACATAGACAACATCAAGGAAATAGAATAAGAGGAACAACATCTAAAAGAGAAAAATTAGCACATAACGCAAAACAGCAATTAAATAAAACCCTAGAATAGAGAAAGAAGCTAGTCAACTGAATAAACTCATCAAGATAAGAAGATGACTATACAGCAACAAAAAAATTATAAACCATACAAAGAAACATGAAGGCATGGCCCAGTCCAAAGAACAAACTAAAAACCAGGAAGAGATGCAAAACATTGAACAACAAATCAAAGCTGTCCAAACAAATATCATGGACCAACTTAATGAAGTGAAAGGAGAGATTAAGGAATTAAGAAGACACTGGGAGAACATACTGAAGTAATTGTAAACATACCTAAAAAGATAATGGATATGATGGTGATAAATGGCACAATCCAAGAAATAAAAAACACAATGGAAGCACATAACAACAGATTTAGAACAGACAGTGGAAAAAATTAGTAATGTGGAAGACAGTACATCTGAAATCAAACAGATAGTAGAAAAGATAGGTAAAAAAATTAGAAAAAGTCCCTCAGGGACTTAGGGATTTAAATAACAATACAAAATGCACATACATACACATTATACACATCCCAGAAGAAGAGGAGAAGTGAAAGGGGACAGAAGGAGTGTTGGAGGAAGTAATGGTTGAAAAATTCCCAATGCTATTGAGGGAGATGGATGTACATGTGCAGGAAGCACAGCACACCCCAAAAAATTTAATTCCCAACAGGTCTTCTCCAAGACATATACTTGTAAAATTTTAAATGCACAAGACTAAAAGAAAATACCAAAGGCAGAAAAGAAAAGAGAACTATCACATTAAATGGAAGCTCAATAAGATTAGCTCTGCCACATTCTCCAAGGGAGCAGCAACAGTCCTTTGAGTGCAGGGACAGTGTCTGTCAAAAAAGGATGATCAACTGATGAGTTCTTTTTATTGATGACTACCCTTATGAGTCTTTGCTCTTGTAACTGAAACTTAGCTTACTGTTATGGGGTGCCTAAGGGTTGCCACCTGAGAGCCTACTTGTGGCTCAAATGTGGCCTCTCTCTAAGCCAAACTCTGCATATGAATGCATTACCTTCCCCCCAACGTGGGACATGACTCCCAGGGATGAGCCTCCCTGGCAACGAGGGATTAATACCAAGTGCCAACTGGCAACACGACTGGGAAAAGACCTTGAATTAAAGGGGTAAAAGGTAAAGACAAATGAGTTCAAGTGGTAAGAGACTTCAAAGAGAGTCAGGAGGTCATCCCAGAGGTAACACTTATGCACACCTCAGTAGGAGCTCATAGAACATCAAAGTGCATATCACCCCACACAGAGGGGCTCCTGAGAGCTCTGGAGACACCCAGGTCCTATATAAGGGGGATAGCCCCAGAGACTGATGCCTTATCAGGGGGCACTATTTTGGAATCTGTGCTCCTGAGAGTGACAGAATTGGACTCAAATGGGTCCTCCCTGCACATGGCTCATCAGTCCCTTCTATTCAAACCCATATGTGATGCTGGAGTTTTCAGGTATACTTCCAGAGACTGGAGCCTCTGGTCTACCTATGTGCCAGGTGTGCGTGGAATCTTGGTGGAGCTGCAACTCCTACCCTACAGTTCAATGGACTCATCCAAGTCACCTGGTGAGGAGACAACGATGGGCAACGGCCATCCCAGGGAATGGAAAGGGCCTGCATCGGCAGGCAGGAACATCCCACCCACCATATCCATGGGATATAAGCCCTCTCTCACTTGGAGGTGGAGTGTACATCACCATCCCAGTGCCCGCAGGATTGGGGGAAGAACTATGGACTAGAGTGGATGGTATTCTGTTGTACACATATGGTGATTCTAGCATTGGAAGAAATTATAACAGTGAAGTGGAGCCAGTGACCACTGGACACTTTCAGGGCAGGGAGGGGAAGTGCAGTTGGAATACAGGGGCTTTTTTGGGATTTGGAGGTTGTCCTGAGTGTCATTGTGTCAACGGATGTAGGCCATTTTAAATCAGCACACATGATTCAGAACTGTGTGGGTGAGAGTGTGGTCTACCATGTAAACTGTGGTCTATGGTTGATGGCAAGGCCCCAGGATGTGTAAGCCCATTGAGGGTGATGGGCCACACTTGTGGGAGATGTTTGTGTGGGATGTGGTGGGAGGTGTGGGAGGTGGGGACCATGGGAATCCCAGTAGGTTCCATGTAATGTTTTAGGTAATCTAAGCACCTCTTAATATATATATATATATATATAAATAACATTTTTGTAAGCAAATGCACATATATGCATATATATTTATATATCACTTTACAAATTTTGGTATGTATTGTGAAAATTTTGATTTTTACCCACAATAAAAAATTAATTAAAAAATAAATATATAAAATAAAATAAAATAAAAAAGATAAGTGCTGATTTCTCATCTGAAACCATGGAAGCAAGAAAGCAGTGGTATGACATAAAGTTCTAAAAGAAAAAAGCTTCCAGCCAAGAATACATAATCCAGGAAAACTGTAATTCATAAATGAAGGAAAGTTCAAAATATTCACAGAAAAACAGAAATTAAGGGAGCATGCCAATAAGAAACCTGCTTTTCAAGAAATGCTAAAGGAAGTTCTGGAAGTTGAAAGGTAAAGAACAAGAGAGAGAGAGTTGAAAGAGAGTGCAAGAACAACTAAAAAGACAAAAAAAAATACAAACAAACTATGACATACATAAACCCAAAGAATATATAGCTAATGTAAGTAATTCCTTGAGAGTAATAACATTGAATGTTAATGGATTAAACTCACCAGTGAAGAGACACAGATTGCCAGAATGGATAAGGAAATATGACCCATCTATATACTGTAGACAAGAAACCCATCTAAGACCAAGGGATTCAAGGAGGCTGAAAGTGAATGGCTGAAAACCATGTTACAAGCAAACAATAAGGAAAAACAGGCAGGAGTAACTATACTAATATCAGACAAAATAGGCTTTAAATGCAAAACTATTGTAAGAGACAAAGATGGACACTATATATTAATAAAAGGAGTATTCTTTCCAGAAGACAGAAAAATTATAAACATTTATGAACATAATGAGGGCACCTCAAAATACATAAGGCAAACACTGGAAAAACTGAGAATAGAAAGAGTTGCCTCTGCAATTATATTGGGGGATGTTAATACAACATAATCACTATTAGACAGAAAATCTTGACAAACAATCAAGAAAGAAACAAAGACTTTAAATAATACTTTAGAGGATCTGGACCTAATAGATATACACAGAACACTACCCCCAAAACAGTGGGATACACATTTTTTTTCTAGTGCACAAAGATAATTCTTCAATATAAACCACATGCTAGGCCACAGAAAAATTCTCAATGAAGTGAGAAATATTGAAATTATATAAAGCAATTTCTCTGACCACAATGGAATGAAGCTGTAAATCAGTAATTACCAGAGAACCAGATTAGACACAAAGATATGGAAATTTAAAAACACATTTTGGATCAAGGATCAAAACTCAAAATAAACCAGTAACTACCTTGAAATTAATGAAAAAGACAACACAACATATCAAAAGCTATGGGAAGCAGCAATAGCTGTACAAAGAGGGAAATACATAGGCATAAATGCATGCATTAAAAAAGAAGAAAGAGCTAAAATTGAAGATCTAACTGCACACCTGGAGGAATTAGAATAGCAACAAACTAACCCCAAAGGAAGTAGAAAGAAGGAAATAACAAAGATTAGAGAAGAACTAAATGAAATAGAAAATAAGAAAGCACTGGAAAAAATAAACAAAACCAAAAGCTGGTTCTTTGAAAGATCAATAAAGTTCACAAACCCTTAGCTAGACTTACAAGGAAAAAAAGAAAGAAGATGCAAATATACAAAATAAGAAATGAAGAAGAGCATATCACTGAAGAACCCACAGAAAGTATATCATAAGAGGATAGTTTGAAAAATTAAATGCCAACAAGAAGGATAATTTAGAGGACATGGACAAATTCCTAGAAACACACAAGCAACCTACATTGATGAAAGAAGAAATTTATGAACTCAAAAGACCTATCACAAGTAAAGAGATAGAATCAGTCATCAAAAACCTCCCAACCAAGAAGAGCCCAGTACCCGATTGCTTCATGGGTGAATTCTACCAAATATTCCAGAAAGAACTGACACCAGTCCTGCATAAACTCTTCCAAAAAATAGAAGTAGAAGGAACATTGCTTAACTCATTCTATGATGCTAAAATTACCCTAATACCATAAAGAACAAAGGATGCCACAAGACAGGAATATTTCTCACCAATCTCTCTAATGAACCTAGATGCTAAAATCCTCAACAAAATACTTACTGATCGTATTCAATACGTCAAACGAATTATACACCATGACCAAGTGGGATTCATCCCGGGTATACAAGGATGGTTCAACATAAGAAAACCAATCAATGTAATACAGCACATAGACAAACCAAAAGAGAAAACTCACATTGTCATCTCTACAGTCACAGAAAAAGAATTTGACAAAATATGGTGCACATGGGATAACATGGATGAATCATGAGGACCTTATGTTGATTGAAGTAAACCAGGCATTGAAGGACACATATTACATGGCCTTTTTGATATGAATTAAGCAAATTGAGCAGACTCAGAGAGCTAGAATCTGGAAGACAAATTTAAAGGAAATAGAACGGCAGAAGAATGTTGTGAGCCAACGCCTATATGGGTGAAATCTATGATAAAGTGGAAGTGAGTTTTTGTGCAGTGAAGGGACAAGAAAGGGGTGTAGTGATATTATTGGGTTGGGAGATGCCAGCTTGACAGGGTGGTAGAGTTCGGAAAATGTGTTGAATGGTCCAATAAACTGGGGTGATGATTGGGGGAAGGAGCAGGTAAGCACAGGGGATTGGCAGGTACGTGGGTGGAACTACAATGTTGAGAAAGCTCCTTTGGCAATATGTAAAGGAAGAGTTACTGGTTTATGGTGTTGGGTGGGAGTGTATTTGGGACAGGCACACGTGGGGCAGTCCTCTAGAAAATGTGTGAGTGATCATTCTGTCACTGTGTGCTGTATCAGTGGGTGGAAACCCACATAATGAGTGTGAAGGAGTTGGACTCCCATCCCGAAGAGGTCCAAAATGTTCTCAAACGGAGGGGAGGGTGTCTCTTGAGAGCATGGGAGGTTCCTAGTAAGGGAGGACAGACTAATGTGTCAAGCCCTCAGTGTTGTTGCAAGTATCTATTAATTTTGTCTTGCAAAAAGTGAAGCTTGGCATTTGCTGAGGGAACTGAGGAGAGTGGGAGGGAGGAATAGAAAAAATGGGAGAGAGGATACCTAGGGGGAAATGGAAGCGTTCTTCATGATCTTGCAATTATAGATACAGGCCATGTTAAAATTCATTAAAAATTAATAAAAGTATAAAGTCTAAAATGTAAATCATAATGTAAACCATTGGTCATGGTTAGTAGCTATGTTTCAATATTTGTACATCAGTTGTAACAAATGTACCATCCACATCTAAAAAGGTTATTAATATGGGAAGGGGGAAAGGGGGCAGGGGATGTTAAATATATGGGATGATCCTATGGTCATAGCAGATAGGTCCAGAGTTTGATGCCTTGCCAGTTGGCCCTACTTTGGAGTTTATCTTCCTGAGTGTGACAGAGTTGGACTCAGATGTACATATATTCTGAACTTGACTTTACTGTGAGATAAAACTTCTTTGAAGGCCAAATTTTTTAAAAAATGTAATATACTGGAGGAAGAAATGGAAGAAAATGTCATTGTACATACAGGAGAACAGATATTACAATGATGAAAGGCAAAAGATAAAAAAAAAAAAAACATTAAATTTATTTTTTGAAATATTATTCATTGTTTTTTAATATCTCAATTTCTTTTTGTACTTTATTTTAGTTTTAATGTATCTAAATTATTATGTATCTTATTTCTTATATTTAAGCCAATCATATTTTTTTCCCTATTAATTGAATATGGCGATATTCTTGGCTTCATTTTTGAAGAGGTTTTGAATCACAGAAGGGTTACAACTGTAGCAGGGGAGGATCATTGGTGTGGGGTATCAGTGATGGGGAATACATGGAGTAAGTTCACTTGGGCATACATATAAGGTATATAAATATGTTCAAATATTCATGGGGCATTGCCACAGTGGGTAGAGATTCACACAACAACTGAAATTATATTGAATTCACTTCATGGGGAGCTCTGCCACATTCTCTACTGGAACAGCAACAATACCCCAAGTACAGGTGCAATAATTAGTGAAGTAAGATGATCCATTAATGGGCCCTTGATATTGATGACTATGCTTATAAGCCTTTGCGCTTGAAATTGCAACTTAGCCTAGTGTTGTAGGGTACCTAAGAGTTACCTACTGGGAACCTCCTTGTTGCTCAAGTGTGGCCTTTCTCTAAGCCAAACTCAGCATATAAATGCATTACCTACATCCCAGCATTGGACATGACTCTTAGGGATGAGCCTCCCTGGCATCAAGGGATTACTACCAACCACTGGCTGGTGATGCAACTGGAAAAAGACCTTGAATACAAGTTTGAAAAGGTAAAGACAAATGAGTTTATATGCCTAAGAGATTTCAAAGTGAGTCATGAGGTCATCAGAGAGGTAACACTTACGCATGTCTCAGCAGGATATCATAGACTGCCAAAGTAAACACTACCCCAAATAGTAGGTCTCCTGAGGGTTATGGAGACACCCAGATCCTACTATGCTGGCCTATAGGTCCAATGTTTGATGTCTTGCCAGTTGGCCTTACTTTGGAGTTTATGCTTCTGAGTATGACAGAGTTGGACTCAGATGTGACTTCTCTACCAATGCCTCTTCTGTTCCTTTTATTTGATCCTATTGTTGGTGCTGGAGTTGGTAGGTGTATGTCCAAGAGACTTGAATCTCTGGGCTCTCCATATGCCAGCCAGGCCCTGAGCCTCAGTGGAGTTGCAACACCTACTCTCCAGTTCATTGGACTTATTAAAGACAACTTACAAGGAGGTAGAAGGGACAACCATCACACCAAGGAACCAAGAGAGTCTACAACTGCAAGCAAGATAGTTCTATCCATCATCCATATGGGATTGAAGCCCCCTTTCAATTAGAGGTGGAATGGGCATCACCATCCCAGAATCCTCAGGATTGGGGAATAAAATATGGACTAAAGTTGACTTACTGGTATTCTACTATAGACATATTTTGATTCTATCAATGGAAGAAATTATATCATGGATGTGGAGTCAATGGCCACTGGAGGTCCTGAAGTCAGGGAGAGGAAAAAAGTGTGTAATAGGACGGCATTTTCAGGACTTGGAATTGTCCTGAATGACATTGAAATGACAGATAGAGATTAATATATATCCTTCTCTAACCTACAGAATTGAGTGTGAAAGAGTGTAAACTATAAGGTAAACTGTAATCCATGCTTAGTGGCAATGCTCTGAAATGTATTCATCAATTGCAATGAATATACCACACTAATGAAAGAAGTTGTTAATATGGGGTAGGGTGGATGGTGTGGGGAATGGTCATATGATAATCACATAATTTTTTAATGTAGTATTTTATGTTATCTAAATATCATTTAAAAATCAATAAAAATATATTATAAAAAATATTTCCTCCTTTCATTTCTCCTCTGCTTTTTTTTCTTCATGAGCATCATGCCAAGGTATGTGGATTTTTAGCAGAAAAAAGGGAACTATTTCTATAGATTTATTTCCATAGATATTTATTTATAAAACACTTCACATTTGTTACCAGTTTTTATTCTACAACAATTTGGAGGTAAATGGAACAAATTTTTCAATTTATTAAAAATTTTAACATAGAAAGATAGGTATGGAAATGTTAAAAAATATTCTCCATTTTGCCCCTAATGGATTTTAAACTAACACATTATACTGACAATGCTTAAAAAGAACTATTTTTATTGATTTGATCTAAGTATTTGACATATACAGATAATTTACAAAATGAATCCACAAAAATCAGGTGAAATGTATATAGAAAGGAAAAAAATAAAGAGATGATGACTCTTTATACTATGACAATTATATGTTCCCAGTTGATCTCTCTATATATAGAATGATATGTAGAATATGTTTAGATGTAGATATGACAATATATGTATTAATTTACCAAATGAAATCACAGTTTGCAAACAGTTGTCAATCTAATTTTCTAGTTGATATTTATATTTATATATCCTGAATGCATTTTTTTGTCAAAGGTAGTGAGTTGAATCATCATTAATGAAGGAATATTGTTGACTTTATGTATTTATTTATGGTTATTGTCATTAATTAACACAGTTAAAAAATAAAATTCTACAATTCATGTAAACAATTTGTCACAATTTTGGCAAAGAAAATTATGTTGGAATGAGGTGGACTGCATTATGTGGAAGGCCTTCTTCCCCATCTCCATCTCAGCACCATAGAAAAATGCTGGACCAAAAATAACATTAATTTTACCTTTTGTAGGCACTCAACCAAATATATATGGCTTTCTATTTTCATTTTTGCCTCAAAGCCTACAAGAAAAAGAAGGAAAATAATGGAGAAAGGGAAAGAGGAAACAAAATCTCCACATATCTAAAATAAAGAGAGTACTTTAGGGATAATGAGTATGTTGATGTCATGGTGGCCAAGAAATGATAATTATAGCTAATGTTTATTAGCATTTTTCGATGAGGCACTATTTAGATGTTTATGTCTATTTTCTTATTTTATACTTTCAACAATAATAACAATTCTGTAAAATAGTTACTATGAATACCTTTATTTTACAGATAAAACTGGGTCTCAGTGTAATTGAGTACCTTGTATAAGGTAACATATCTAGGAAGTAAAGGGGTGGGAAATTGAACTGAGGCAGTCTGACTATGGGATATCACCTCTGAAGCATCTATCCTAGGTTCTAAAATTCTAATTCCAAGATTGATAATTATTCTCATGTCTACCAGAGATGGGGAGCAAGATCTGTGCGCTTTATATAATTTCCAAAGCCTTGATGAGATACGACATTGTCTAAAACTGAAAAAGAAAATTCTATCCACAATTCCAGAAGGTAAAAAAAGACAATTTGCTCATAGCCTTCATAGAAATATAAAAAAGATAAACAACCATTCATGTCTTAAAAATATACAAGGTTAGTGTCTAAATTTACATTATCCAAACAGAACAGTAACCTCAAACTGTAACAAATAGCAGAATAAATCACTCTGCAATGGATCTATAGGACCCAAAACACACAGTGATACCACAGAAAGAAAGAAACTACCATTACAGATGAGTGCCTAAAAAGAAAGACAAACAACAGGAGAAACCCATGTAGCAAGGGGGAGAATCAATGGACTCAGCAAGCAAAATAATTAGAACAACAGGGTGTGCAGGAACTTTAAATTAATGAACAGTGTCCCTAAAGAAATAACTAATCAGAATGACAGGATAAGGTGGGAAAACAATCAATGAAGGGATCAAAAATTTCAGACAAATAAAAAATTTCAGAACAATTTTTAAAAAATCTTTTGGTTGAGATTAGAAGCATATTAGAGGCCACTGAAAAAAATGAGCTGCGAGGAGATAGAAAAGTTTAATGAAATAAACTGGAAAGCAGCAATCAAAAAGAAAAAGAGAAGATTGCAATAATCAAATACAAAAACCTAACATTTGCCCAATTGGAAATTTCAGAAATGAGGCAATAAATGAAGTCAAAATGTAAATAATTTTGAAAAAATGAAGTACATGTGCGTTTAGATTGAGGAATCATGCTTAGCAGTTGGTATTTAAGCTACTGTTTTATCATTTAAAAGACTCTGAAAATTATTCTTCATATGTTGAGGGTTTGTAAGCATTTCTGGAGACCAGGCCACACACATAAAATACTTAGCACAGTACTTGGAACTTAACATGGGTTATAATTACTATATTTATGATTATCATGCTACCCTTGGATATTGTCAACCATAAAGACGCTTACCTTCAAAGAACACTTACTGGAGAATTGACCTGTGACATTAATCTTTTTTGTGTGTGTGGGTAAAAATCAATTTTTTCACAATACAAACCAATATTTGTAAAATGATATATAGATATATATGCATATATGTGCATTTGCTTATATAAATGTTATTTTTTTCATATATGGTTTAAAAGATGCTTAGATTACATAAATGTTACACAAAAATTACAGGGATTCCCATGATCTCCACCTCCCATATCTCCCATCATTTTAAGTTACTATTTTAACCCAGGGGTGATTGTCCTATGATCACTCTAAGCCAGGGGTTCTTAACAATTCATTTGTGAGCTTCATTGAAATAAAAATTAAAAAAAAAACCACTTTATTCTCTTGGGGATATGTTGGTGCAGGTGTGATATATTTATTAAGTAATACAAAGTATAGTGTGGATTTAGTAAGGGGTCTATGGTTTTCCCTTGACTAGCAAAGGGGTCTGTGGAACAAAAAATGATAAGAACCCCTCCTCTAAGCAGTCTGTCTGTTTTGCTCACTTGACCCCCATTCACTCCAATCCAACTCCACTAGAGCCTTTGCAGATTCTATTGCACAACAAGCTGGCTTTCATCTCATGGCATCTCCAATTGCACAGAGGAGATTTTCCAACAATTTTTCCCATACTGTACCTCAAATCTTCTCTTCATCAAGTCTTGCACCAATCATCCTGAAGAAAATCTCCGCCACCTCATTTCCACGTAATGCTCTGGAAACTTGTACTATTTTGTTTTCCTTTGAATTCCTTTGCTTGATTGAATTTTTTTCATTGAATCCCTAATAAGAATGGGTGCCCTCATTTTCTGCTGTGCTCCAGCACATCTGCACAGTGCCTGGAACATAGGGCACACACCATAAATATTTGTTGAGTGAATGGTTATATGAAAGGATGATTTCAAGGATCTAATTCACTAGTTTAACCTCTTATTAATTCAAAGTAATGGATATTGATGAATGCCTGAAAATGGAGTATGCCCATCTAAAGCCATTTGCAACAACATTGTGGGACTCTACTTTTGCACCTGTAACGTGGATATGTGTCAACCAATGGGGAAAAACATTTTAATGATTCGGTAGTTACTTTTGAAAGTGAGTGTTTTGGCAAGAACTTTCTAGTAAATGTTGGGATATTCATCAATATATTCAGAAATTTGTCCTATCAATAATGACCAATAATCAGTAATGTATCAAAAATGACCAATTGTGGTAGCTGTAGTTATGTACCCAAGAAAAGCATATTATTTTTCAATAGTTTTTTTTTTAAAGAATATTTAAATTGCCTAATGTTACATCAGAAATAAAGGGCATTCCCATATATCCAACCCCTCCCCTTCCCACACTTTTCCACATTATCATCTTTCATTAGTTTGGTATATTTATTAAAAATGATGAACATATTTTGAAGCATTGCTATGAACGAGCATGTTTATAACCCCATTCCATTTCTTTGGGTGAGAATCTATGTATCCAAGAAAAACATGATTTTAATCTTAATCCATTCCACTGGGTGTGAACTCATTGTAAATACAAACTTTAGAAGATATTACTTCAGTGACAGAGTGGTTCAAACAAATCAAGATGGATCTTAATCTTACTGATGGAGATGTTAGAGAGAATGCCAGAGAGAGAAGCCACAGGAAAAATCAAGAAGCTGGAAGTCACCAGAACCCCCAAGAGAAAGGAAACACGTGCATTGCCAGGTGACAGAAAAGCCAAGGGCCAGGGATCAACCTCAGAATGCCATAGTCTTTGGGGAGAGATCATTGCCTTGCTGATGCCTCAATTTGGGACTTTCCCTACCTTAAAAAAATGTAACAAATGCATTCAGGTTGTTAAGGAAACCCATTGTATGGAATTTATTTTTGCAGGTGAGAAATTAAAACACCAGTCAACTCCAAGTTTTGATCTGGGAGAACTAGAAAGTCTACATTTAGAAAGTCTAAATCTGTGTTGACCAAAGTGGGTTCTAATAGTCTTTAGGCCAGGATTTTTTGCCCAATATATACTTATTATTTGTATATGTATATATATATATATACACACACACAAACACACATATTATTAAAGAAAATTTAGATTATATAAATATTACCTAAAAATATAGAGGATTTCCATATGCCCCACTCCCTCCCCCTCCCAAATATTCCCACATTAACAACATCCTTCACTAATATGATACATTTGTTACAATTAATGAACACATATTGAAGCATTTCCACTAATCATGGATTATAGTGTATCTTATAGCTTAAACTCTGTCTCTTGCAAATTTGTAAGTTATAATAAAATATATAATGCTTTGCATCTGTCATTACAACATCATGCAGGACCATTCCAATGTCCTGAAAATGCCCCCATATTCCCTCAATTTTCCCTCTCCCTCCACTCAGAACCTCTGGTGACCACTGCATCCACATCAAAGATAAAAGTTTTTCCATTGCTAGAATAACAATAAGTCTATAGCAGAATAGTAGTAAGTATACTTTAGTCCATTGTTCATTCACCAGTCTAGAGGATTTGAGGATAGTGATGCAAAATCTTCCTCTAATTGAGAGGGGGCTCAGATTCCATGGGGGCAGATGCATGTAAATATCTTGCTTGCAGTTGCATACTCTCTTTGTTCCTTGGGATAGGTGGTGTCCAACATCATTACATTTTTATTTCTCCTGGGCAAATACAATGAACTGGTGAATAGGTATTACAACTCTGCTTAAATTCAGGGCCCAACTGGTACTTGGACACAATAAAGATTTAAGTCTCTTTGGCATACACCTATCAAGTATAGTAATAACTATAGGTTTGAGTAGAAGGGTCAGAAGAGCCATTGTAAAGAAATCATGGTGAGATTCAGAGAAAAATTGGAAGTATTTAGCTGGTGGCTATAAAGATAGAGGAAGGGGTTATGAGACATGAATATATGTGTTATTCTAAGCATGATTATTTCCAATAGAAGGGGCCACCCAATCCAGTGCCACAAAGGAGAAACATGTCTCTCAGTGAAAAGGTGACTTATTGCAAGTGCACAAGCAAGGAATAGGGAGAATCTTCCCAAAACCATTTCAAGGTGAGAATAGGAGCTAGGATGTTTTAAAGCAAATGAGAGTGGTAGAGAAAAAAAAGCAAGTAAGGCCAAGGGTCTTATGAGGAGGGCATGTGCAATTTCTCAGACCTGCATTTTCTTAAACACATCCAACTTACCTTAGTTTTCTTGGTTTTAGCAGGTAATTAGCCACAGTTTAGATATTGTGCAGGTGCAAGATCTTCATGGCTACTTTCTCAGCTAATGGCTCAAGAATATCTAACTTTTTGTCTTTGAGAAAGTTACAGATTAACTGTATTATAAGGTGCCCCTGACACCATTTAGTCTTCTTTTCTTTGAGGAATTATATTATTCCTGTGCTGTGCTCGCTCCACAAGGCCAGCTGTAGACTATCAAGCAAATGACTCTGTCTCTTTCCCCAAGGCTTCGGCCATGTCTGAGAAGTCATCTCTATTCCTGTGTGTTCTTCTCCTATGTGTTCACTTCCCGGGCTCCAGCTCAAAACTCTAAACTTCCCTCTCTGTGGTGTGGTTTCTCTGGGAGTCCACACCCAACAAGGAGTGGAGACTGTCCTACTGACATGGCCCAATCAAAGCCTCAATCATTATTTAATCAAATAAAAGTGAAAGCTCTGAATCCAATATAATCTAATATGCCCTGAAGGACAGACCAGTTTACAAACATAATCCAATATCTATTTTTAGAATTCATAAACAATATGAAACTGCTATACTCCAACCTCTGAATTCCAAAAAGTCATTACAATATTTGAAAACCTTATTTCAGTAACAATACTAAGTACAAAATCATATCATAAACAGTATAAAAAAAAGTTTGCCTTGGGGCCAAGTCCCATCTGCTGTAGACTTCTGCAACTTACTAAAGAATTTATCTGCTTCCAATATAAAAATGGACAAAGAATAAACATTCTCATTATCATAAGGTGATATTGTGATGGAAACATGAGTCAAAGGTCCTCTACATTTCAGTAAACTTGCAGGACATACTTCATTAGTTATCAAAGTCTGAGAGCCATATATTTTTTCTTTTCTTTGTATGTATTTTTTAAACATTTTTTATTTATTTTTGAAAGATACTTAGATTACATAAACTTTTACATAAAAAACTATAAGGGATTTCCATATACCCCACTCCCCAGACCTCACACTTTTCCACAAATTAACAACTTCTTTCATTAGTTTGGTACATTTATTCCAACTGATGAACACATTTTGGAACATCGCCGCTAAGCATGGATTATAGTTTATAGTGTAATTTACACTTTCTTCCACTCAATTTTGTAGGCTATGGCAGGATATATAATGGCTTGTATCTGTTATCACAATGTCATTCAGGTCAATTCCAAGTCCTGAAAATGCCCCAATATCACACTTCTTTTTCTCTCTCCCTGACTTAAACACCTCCAGTGGCCACTGTCTCCACATCAATGATATAATTACTTCCATTGTTAGAATCACAAAAAATCTATACTAGAACACCAGTAAGTTTATTCTAGTCCATATTTTATTCAACCAATCCGGAGGATTCTGTGATGGGTGATGCCCACTCCACTTCTAATTGAGAGGGGACTTTGATCACATTTGGCTGATGGATGAGACTCTCTTGCTTGAAAGTTGTAGAATCTCTCAGTTCCTTGGTGTGGTGGTTGTTCATCCTCACCTCCCTATCAGCTGTCCTGGGTGAGTCCAATGAACTGGAGAGTAGGTGCTGCAACTCCACTGAGGCTCAGGACCCAGCTAGCACATAGACAGCCCAGAGATTCAAGTCTCTTGGACATAAACCTACCAACTCCTGTACCAAATATAGGTTCAAACAAAAGGGACGGAAGAGACATATGTGGAGAAGTCACATCTGAGTCCTACTCTGTCACACATAGGAGCACAATTTCCAAAGAAGGGCCCACTGGCAAGGCACCAAACACCAGAGCAATGTGCTATGACCACAGGACCTGGGTGTCTCTGGAGCCCTCATAATCCCCATTGTTTGGCATAGTGTATACTTTGGCTGTCTATGAGCTCCTGCTGAGACATGAATAAGCATTACCTCTCTGATGACCTCCTGATTCACTTTGAAGCCTCTTAACCATATAAACTCATTTTGTCTTTACCGGCTCATCCCCGGGAGTCATGTCCCTCACTGGGAGGAAGGTAATGCATTCACATGCTGACTTTGGCTTAGAAAGAGGCTACGTTTGAGCAACAAGGAGGCTTTTAGGAGGTAACTCTTAGGCACCCATACAACACTAGGCCAAGTTGTAAATTCAAAAGCAAAAGGCTCATAAACATAGTTGTAAATATCAAGGGCCCATCAATGGACCATCTTTCTTCACTAATCATTGCCTCTGTACTTGGGGGATTGTTGCTGTTCCATTAGAGAATGTGGCAGAGCTTCCCAGAATGGGGATTCAACAATCCTTAGCTGCTGTGTGGATCTCTACCCACTGTGGCAATGGCCCACAAATATTTGAATGTATTTATGTACCTTATATGTATGCCCAGGTGAATTTCTTCCCATGTATCCCTCATCATTGACACCACCACCATTGATCATCCACTGCCATAGTTGTAACCCCTCTATGATCTAAAACTTCTTCAAAAATGAAGCCAAGAATGTTGTCAATTTCAATTAATAGGAAAATTAAGTAATAATGATAGGTTTAAACATAAGAAATAAAATACATAATAATTTAGAAAACCTGAAACAACAATAAAGTAAAAAATGGGGTATTAAAAGAATATTAAAAAGTTTTATTTTTTGCCTTTCACCACTGTAATATCTGTTGTCCTGTATGTACAATGGCATTTTCTTCGCCAGTGTCTTACTTTTTTTCATTTTGTCTTCAAAGAAGTTTTAGATGACAGTGAAGTCACATACAGAATATACGGACTCCCATATACTCAAGCTCCTCCCCTTTTTCCCTCTTCCTATATTACTAACCTTTTTGCATATGGATGGTACATTTGTTACAACTGATGTACAAATATTGAAATGTAGCTACTAACCATTGTCAATAGTTTTCATTATGGTTTACATTTTAGAGCTTATACTTTCATAAATTTTTGATTAATTTTAACATGGCTTGTATCCATCATTGCAAGATCATGCAGAATACTTCTATTGTCCCCTAAAAGCCCCCTCTTTCATCTTTTCTATTCCTCCCTCATCCTCCCCTTTGGGTCCCCAGGGACCATTAAGCTTCACTCCTTGCAGGACAAGTTTCATAAATACTTGCAACAATGCTGAGGGCTTGACATGTTAGTCTGCCTCCCCTATTGCTCTCAAGAGACACCCTCCACTCTGTTTGATAACATCTTGAGCATCACCAGGATGGGATTCCAACTCCTTCTCCCACCTTATATGGGTCTCCAACCACTGATACAACACACTGACAGAATGATGACTTGCATGTTCTCCAAAAGACTGCCCCACATGTGTCCTTTCACAAATGCCTCCTACCCAACATCTTAAACCAGTAACCCTTCCTTGTCATATTGTCAAAAGGATTTTCTCATCATTGTAGTTTCACCCACATATCCACCACTCCCCAGTATTCACCTGATCCCTCTACCAACCCTCATTCCAGTTCTATGAACCATCTCAAACCATCCTTCCCACTGTATCCACTGTCAAGCTTGCACCAGCCAACCCAGTAGTATCGCTGCACCCCTGGCATATCCTTTCACTGCCCAACTACTCACTTCCACCTTATCATATTTTTTGCCTTATGAGCATTGGTTTACAATGTTCTTTTCCCTTTCTATTTCCTATAAACCTATATTCCAGTCTCTAGCTCTCTGAGTCAGCTAGATTTACTCACTTCATATCAGAGAGATCATGTAATATTTGTCCTTTAATGCCTGGCTAGCTTCACTCAACATAATGTCATCAAGATTTATCCATGCTACCCTGTGTATTATTAATGTATTCCTTCTTACAGCTAAATAATTTTCCATTGTATGTATATGCCATATTTTGCTTACCATTCATCTGTTGATGGGCATTTGGGTGGATTTCAGCTTTTGACAATAGTGAATAATGCTGCTGTGAACATTGGTGTGCATATATCTGTTCGTGTCCTTGCTTTCAGTTCTGGGTATATATCCTGCAGTGGAATTGCTAGGTCATATGGGAGATCTACAGTTTTTTAAGGTACCACCAGACTGTCTTCCACAATGGCTGGACCATTCTACATTCCCACCAGCAGTGGAAAAGGTTTCCCATTGCTCCACAGCCTCTCCAACACTTGTAGTCCTCTGTTGTTTTAATGGCTGCCAGTCTTAGGGGTGTAAGATGGTATCTCACTGTAGCTTGATTTGAATTTCCCTAATAGCTAGTGATTTTGAGATTTTTTTCATGTGCTTTTTAGCCATTTGCATTTCTTCCTTAGAGAAGTGTCTTCTCAGGTTACATGCCCATTTTTTAAATGGGTTGATTGTCTTTATGTTCAAGGTGTAGAATTTCTTTATATATGCTGTATATTAGTCTCCTATCAGATATATGGTTACCAAATATTTTCTCCCACTGTGTAAGTTGTCTTTTCACTTTCTTAACAAACTCTTTTTAGGTGCAAAAGTTTTTAATTTTGAGGAGGTCCCATTTATCTATGTTTTCTTTCATTGCTTGTGCTTTGGGTGTGAAGTTCATGAAGCTATTTTCTATTAAAAATTTCTGGAGATGCTTCCCTATATTTTCTTTCAAGATCTTTATGTTCTTGGCTCTTATATTTAGATCTTTCATCCATCTTGAGTTGATTTTTGTATCAGGTGTGAGATAGGGTT
The DNA here is from genome assembly GCA_026826555.1 of Tolypeutes matacus. Classification (NCBI taxonomy): domain Eukaryota; kingdom Metazoa; phylum Chordata; class Mammalia; order Cingulata; family Chlamyphoridae; genus Tolypeutes; species Tolypeutes matacus. The sequence goes on along the minus strand of JAKSZT010054267.1, from coordinate 4,856,608 downwards.
CATCTCTCATCCTTTTGGATATGGATATCCAGTTCTGAAAGCACAATTTGTTGAAGAGACCATTCTCTTCCACTTGAGTGGGCTTGGTGGCCTTGTCAAATAACAGATGACTGTATATATGTGAATATATATCAGAACTCTCAATTAGGTTACACTGGTTAGTGTTTCTCTCCTTGTCAAATACCATGCAGGTTTGACCACTGCAGTTTTGTAGTATGTTTTAAAGTCAAATAGTGTGATTCTTCCAATTTAATTTTTTCTTTTTCAATATGTCATTGACTTGTTGGGACCTCGTGCCCATCCAAATAAATTTCATACTTAGTTTTTCCAAATCAGTGAAAAATGCTGTGTTGATTTTTACTAGGATTGCATTAAATCTGCATATTACTTTGGGTAGCATGGCAATCTTAATATTTAGTCTTCATATTCATGAACAAGGAATATTCTTCCATTTATTTATGTCTTCTTTGATTTCCTTTAACAGTGCTGAGTAGTTTTCTGTGTATAGGTCATTTACATCTTTAGTTAAATTTATTCCTAGGTATTTGATTTTTTTAGTTACTATTGTAAATGGTATTTTTTAAAATTTCCTCTTCAGATTACAGAAATGCTACTGAATTTTGCTCATTGGTCTTATAATCTGCGACTGCTCTGAACTCATTTATAAGTTTTAGAAGCTTTTTTGTAGTTTCTCAGGACTTTCTGTTTATAGGATCTTATCATCTGCAAATAGTGAAATTTTTGCTTCTTCTTTTCCAATTTGGATGTCTTTTATTTCTTTTTCTTGCCTCAGTGCTCAAGCAAGTACTTCTAACATAATGTTAAATAAGAGTGGTGATAATGGACATCCTTGTCTTTTTTCTGACCTTAGAGGGAAAGTTTTTTGGATTTCAACATTGTATATGGTGTTAGCTGTGGGTTTTTCATATATGCCCTTTATCATATTCAGAAAATTTCCTTCTATTCCTATATTTGGCAGTGTTTTTATCAAGAAAGGGTGCTATATTGTGTCGAATGATTTTTGTGTATCTTTCGAGATGACCATGTGATTTTTTTTTCTTTTGAACTGTTTATGTGGTGTATTACATTGATTGATTTTGTTATGTTGAACCATCCTTGCATACCCAGCATGAAAACCACTTAGTCATGGTATATAATACATTTGATGTGTTGTTGAATATGATTAGCAATAATTTTATTGAGAATTTTAGCATATAGTTTCAGTAGAGAGCTCGGTCTGTAATTTTCCTTTCTTGTGTTGTCTTTTTTTGGCTTTGGTATTAGGGTAATGTTGGCCTCATAGAATGAGTGAGGCAATGTTCCTTCTAATTGTTTTGGAAGAGTTTAAGGAGGATTGTTGTTAGTTTTTTCTGGAATGTTTGGTAGAATTCACCTGTGAAGCCCTCTCGTCCTGGGCTTTTCTTTGTTGGGAAGTTTTGAATGGCTGATTCTATCTCTTTAATTGTGATTGGTCTGTTGATTTCATCCTTTTCTTTTTTTGTCAATGTAGGCTGCTTGTGTTTTTTTAGGAATATTTCCATTCCCTCTAAATTATCCTTCTTGTTCGAATATAATTTTTCAAACTATCCTATTAAGATACTCTTTATTTCTGTGGGTTCAGTGTTGATATACCCTTCTTCATTTCTTGTTTTGAGTATTTGCTTATTCTCTCTTTTTTTCTTTGTTAGTCTAGACAAGGGCTTGTCAATTTTATTGATCTTCTCTAAGAAAAAACTTTTCATTTTGTTTTTTTTTTCCTAGGAATTTCATTTTTTTCTATTTCATTTAGTTTCTGTGCTAATCTTTGTAATTTCCTCCTTTCTACTTCCTTTGAGTTAGTTTCTTGTTCTTTATCTAATTCCTTGAAGTGTGCAGTTAGGTCTTTGATTTTACCTCTTTCTTCTTGTTTGATATATGCATTTATGGCTATGAATTTTTCTCTCAATACTGCTTTTGCTGCATCCCATATGTTTTGATAGGTTGTTTTGCCATTTTCATTAATTTCAAGGTAGTTACTTTTTCCTTTTTTAATTTCCTCCTTGACCCACTGTTTATCTAAGAATGTGTTCTTTAATTTCCATATATTTGTGCCCAGTCTGTTTCTCTAGCCCTTACTTATTTCCACATTCATTCCATTGTGGTCACAGAAATTATTTTGTATGATTTCAATCTTTCTGAATTCATTGAGAATTTTTCTGTGGCCTAGCATGTGGTCTATCTAAGATACAGTATTCTGTATATGTGTATTAGGTCCAGATCCTTTGATGTATTATTCAAAGTCTTTTTTTCTTTATTGATTCTCTGTTGAGATATTCTGTCTAATGGTGATAATTGTGTATTAAAGTCCCCCACTATAATTAAAGAGGCATCTATTTCTCCACTTAGGTTTTCCATTGTTTGCCTCATGTATTTTGAAGTGCCCTGGTTTGGTGTATAAATGCTTATGATTCTTCTTTCTTCTTGAATGACTTACTCTTTTACTAATATATAGTGTCTGTCATTGTCTCTTACAATAGTTTTGCATTTAAAATCTATTTCATTTTATATTAATATAGCTACTCATGTCCATTTTTGGTTGTTATTTGCTGGTAAGATGGTTTTCCAGCCATTCATTTTCAGCCTTTTTGCATCCCTAGGTTGTAAGTTGGGTTTCTTGTAGACAGCATATAGATGGGTCAGATTTCCTTTTCCATTCTGCCAGTGTCTCTTGACTGGTGAATTTAATCTCTTAACATTCAGTGTTATTACTCTCACTGAATTACTTATGTCATCCATATTTTCTTTGCATTTATTTTCTTTTTGCCTTTTTAGTTGCTATTACACTCTCCTCCAACTCTCTCCTGTTTTTTTCTTTTTATGCTACAGAAAGCCCTTCATTAAGGGCAGGTTTCTTATTGACAAAATTGACTTGAGGGTGCAGAATTGACTTGAGGATGAAGGTGGAGATAGCATCTTAATGTACTGAAAATGTCTACTAAAAATTGCTGATAAATACCCATGAAAACAAACAAACAAACAAACAAAAAAACAACTCAGTATTATTTTCTTTTTTTCCCTTTCCTTTCACTTTCTTTGGGGTAATATCTGGGGCTCATTGGATTTGATGTACCTGCCTCATGTTCATATGGAGGGATGAGGAGCTGCCCTATGAAGATTTATCTCTTCATCCATTGTCTCTGTTTGTAGTCATTTCTATTTCTGCCAAGATTTTCAGTATCTCACCCATATTTGATTTTTTAAAGACTGGCAAATGAATAAAGAGTGTATTGAGAAATGATGAAAAAGAAATAAAGTACACACCCAAGACAAGGGTGTGGGCTTGCAAGATCTTAAGCATATTATTAGATGTTTTGCCTGTTAAACTTGTCATATTCATTAGTATTCATTTGCAGCCAGAAAAAAATTATCTATCCGTTACTATAAATCTATAAGCACATACCTGTGTCCACACATACATGTACACACTCCTATATGTGATAGATGGATGTATAAATGGATACATAGATAAATAAATAGATATATAGGTAGCAGATGATAGATGCAATAAATAACTATCTCAGAGATAAAGTATTGCTTTACTGGTTTTATGAATGTTGGGTGTTAACATGAGAATGAAATTAAATTGTATTCTAAACCAAAATAATGTGCTGTTTTTTGTAAATCAACAATACTAAAGATAAAAAAGTTTAAAAAGGTGAAAATCTGAAACCTATCAATCATTGCTACAGACCACATATGTACATTTAAACTATTAAAATGTATATATGATGAGTTCATGAAATATCTATATTCCAAATGCAATAATCCTATTATAACTGTTATTTGTGTATTTATTCAATGACTATTTTACCATCATTTAAAATGATACCCTATATTTATTATAAAATAGTGCAAGGAGAAAATTTGAAAGTTACTATGGAAATATATCTCTAAGATCTAAATCTACTTATTTTCATAACACATTAGAAATCAACACTATTTTCTCAATTTTCTGATACACCTACCTCCAATATACTATGGTCCAATTGCATTGTGCATAAGCATTGAACACATTCAAATCCTAAATTGAGCAGATGACTACATGTTTTTTTTAAAATGTACTTTACAGCATTTTTGTTTTATTATATACTGTACTTGTTTATAAAATAATATTCTTTTTGGCCTTTAAAATTGAAGGTTTTTAAAATTAATTTGCCTTTAAGGTAATAGGGAAAGTATTATAAAATGTTATATATTCAAAAGAGAAAGCTGTCAGTTTCATTATGTAGAATTCTAATTTTTAATAATTTAAATTTCATCATGTGAAATTCAGTGTTCATTTAATTGAAATCACAAATGATTTTCTTACAAATTTGTGGTGGACTTGCCACTTAAAATGTTTTAATTTATTTGAATCATGCATCTTAACATTTCATTCAGAGAAAATATAAAGTTATAGAAAAAATGAAATAATTATACAGTGAAGAAATATATACACATTGCTTTAACTTCTATGAGGCTTTGACTTTACTGCTTTATTACATGTCTGTTTATATATGCATCATTCTTTCCATTCATCCAATGTTTTTTTTTGTAATTTTCTTTATGTCATAAAACTAAATATTATATTAATTCAATGTATTCATAACTTTAAAAATAAAATATAAAATCTCTAACTATCAAAAGAAACAAAGTCACTAATATTAAAGCTGCAAATTTATTGAAAGAGAACTACTTGGGCAGAGAAATCTCTAAACAAGTAATTTGGAGTGAGAGTCAAATGGCAAGCATATTATAATACCTTATGAAGACAGTGGATTCTAAAGGGGCAAGTTATAATTATTGTTTGACATTGAATTTCTTCTTTAAACCTGTTCTGCAAATGGTTTTGCAAAGCAGGGAACAGATGTAAATTAACTACTCTAACATATGTGTCTTTTTAAAATAAGCGATCATTACCAGACGGAGACTTTCTTACCATTAAATAATGCTCAAAGTGTAACCTATCAGCGATTCTTTCTTTTCCTTTCTTTATTAGTCCTTACATTCCCTCCACCCCCATTTTGGTTCATTCCTTAATCTTGATGGGTTTTGGATGATGTCTGTTCTGCCTTTTTCAGACTGTGAATAGATGTAGAGGAAGATAACTGTTATACTTACAGTTGAAGATACTCAATGTTTTGGACTGGGGCTGATCCTTATAATTTTGTTGGTTGTCCAGTGAAGGAATGAAGAGGAAAATAGAATTTGGCAATATATCTGCTGGTTTTCATGGCACAAGCAATATATGAACAATCCTAAGCCTTTTTATATCTAAGAACTACACTTCATAGGTAAGTTGAAAATTAAAGGTTCAGATAGAAGGAGTAGAAGAATCATGATTAGGGAATTTATAAATGAGTATATCTATGTTATATTGGGAAATATATTTACATAAATTTCCAGGTAAGTCCCACTGAGGGGGTGTTGATTTCATGTGAATGTGTTGCCTGCCTGTGGTATCTTGACATCCCTAGAGTCCTCAGGAGCACTTTTGTTTGAGGCTTGTGGATTCTGACTGAGCTCTGTATAAATTTAATCCTGGAATGACTGCTTGACTCACTTTGAACTCTCTAAGACATAAAAATTATATTTTACTTAGTATTTCCCTTTTGACCAATGTCTTTTCTCAATGCATTGATGTTGAATGTTTGATAATAATCCCTTGGTGCCAGGGAGACTCATGCCCAGGAATCATGTCCCACATCAAGGGGAAGTAGTGAGTTTTTTGGCAGAGCTTGGCTTAGAGAGAGGCCACATATGAGTAACAAATAAGTTTTTAGGAGGCAACCCTTAGATATTACTTATAATTAAGCTTAATTGCATTATTGCAGGAATAAAGTTTGTAAATGCAAGCCTTAAGATTGAGGACATGGCTTATTGGCCTGTTTTCTTTGATTAAGCAAGGCTTATATAAATCAGGGCTTTTTGCCCTCTTTTATGAGGAAGTAGCAGGATTATCCAAGAGAAAAGTTTAATATTTTGTTAGCTACTGTCTGGGCCACTATTTATCCAGGAAACATACCTATGTCAACAAGGATACATTTATATCCCATAGACATATCTAGCTATATAAATTTCAAGATGTTCAAAAGACCCTGTGGGTTAAAACTCCTGACCATACCCCATCTCCATTTTTTACCAGCATTATGTTAATTGACAGGTAGAAAATAATTTATATGCTTGCCTTGATTCTCATGTAAAACTTTTCACATGTACTTTAAGAGACGCCTCAGAGTGAACCAATATAATGGACAAGAAACTTCTGTTGATTACATGGCATATAACATTTTTCTAAAAATAAAATTTGCAAAGTTCCCATACCCTCCCTCCCATTTTTGAAATTTAGCATTGGTATGATACCTTTGTTAAGTTGAGTAAAAGATGTTATTATTTTAGCTCTAGTACATATTTTGCTTTAGGTGCATTTCCCCCCATATAACAACCTCCCTATCAACACCTTACAAGCCACTCCCTTGGCCCTTATAGGAGCCCAGATTAGGTAAGGCAAGGCCCTTCCACCACTCTCATTCTTTGAGCTCCCCATCCAGGACCTTTGATCTTAAAAACCTGTCATTTCATGTGCTTACACCTCATTAACCAGAGAACTTCCACATAATGTCAAAAACACTTGGGACAATAGACACTTGTTCTATGCTCTTGAGTGGAAGGTGTCCACATCAAATGGCATCAATGGTTTCTGGATTATTTTGGTAAATTTTAATTGTGGGTCATATATCATTTCATAAAACCACCTTGGAATTGGCAACAGTTTTAGCACAGAGTAATGTACTCAAGCCGCAATTCCTTCTAATATGACAGCTATATGTGAAGTTATCAAACTTAATAAGGTTCTTTCAAGCTAGACTAAACATTTGTTTTTCTCTGATGTCTTTTCCAGAATATGAAGTCATCAGGTTGTGGGTAATGGCAAGTTGTCTTTAGGTGATAGGTGTTGATAAAAGCTTCTGTAACCTGTTGAAAATATCCCTGAAATATTCCATTAATTTCTTAGAGTACTGAAAAAAAATCCCCCTTCACTAACATTGAATCCCTTCTAGTGAACTTCCTCAAGTACAGGGGCCACCCTATAAGATCTCATTTTGGGACAAAGGATATTTGATTGTGTAGATCTCAGGACCATGTCAACCAAGAGGATTATAACTTAGTCATATAACTTAGCTAACTTTAATTTAAATACCCCAAGGATTTATTGCACCTAACCAGAGAATGAGGATGGCATGAGCAATGGAGGTGTTGCTGATGGAAATCACTCAACACCTTCTTTTATTATCTGTCAAGTGAAGTGAGTTCCAAGGTTGCTTGAGAATTCAAAGGGTGCTCCTCACATTGGATAAACATTTTTTAGTAGCATTTTTCATACATTAGTAGCATTCTTTGATGACAAGGAAATGCCTCAACCCATTCAGAGAACATGTAAACCAATAGACATATATAACTATAACCTGTTGAAAGTGCAGGTTGGTAAAAATCCATCTGCCAATGCTCAAATTGTCCAGAAGGGAGGAGGCAAAGCTTTCAGTGAGACATACATTAATGATTTTGCCTGGATTATATGGCTGGCAGGCATAATTTTGATTGTTGTTTTTTTTTTTGAACTGCCTTATCAAAGACTGCCTGCCAATATGATGTTCTCACCTTTTTCATTTCTTCTATATTCCATAAAGGGTAATTTCATGGAGTGCTCACATGCAGTTTCTTTTACAGACTGTGGGGCAACAAGGACACCATTCATTTCTTCCCAAAGTCTACTCTCCAAATTTATTTTATAATCTTTTGACACTATTTCTCTTTTTCAAATTCAGAAGCATTTTGCTGACTGTTAGCTAATTCATTTGGAGTGAGCCTATGAGATGCATGAAAAAAATCTTGATATCTCTACAATTTGTTGATTTGGTAGTTTTTTCTTCTTATATTCTTGCTAAAATCTATTAGTGTGAGCCAGCATTTGTACCACAGCAATTTTTTTCTTTTTTGTGAAAAACATTTTAAGTGATTACAATGCTTCTATTAGTTCAGATACTTACCGTTTTTTATTTGGTGCCTAATGACTTCAGAAAGCTCCAATGTTTACATAAAATTTCAAAATCATGAATTACTCCAATCCATATCTACTGTAAGTATAAATATTAAAATATTTTACTTTAGTCAAACAGCCACCTCTACTTACATGTTTTACCTCAATTTTCTAGGTTATGGTGATGCCAGGAGCTTGTTGACCTTTTATTGCTTCTACTATAATGGTTACCTCATAAATTGCCTGATATTTAGCTGTTTCTGTTTTTAAGATAATGCACATCTGAAAATAAGATCAAGTCTAGGTTAATCAAGGATTTTTTTTTTTTTTTTTGCTAAGTCTAGACCTAGAGATTATAACAGAGAAACTACAATCTCACAATCTTGAGGCAAAACTTCTTCAGTTAGGGGCAATACAGTTCTGGATTTAAAGTATTAATCTGGAGGATTTAGATATTTGAAGTAGAGAATAATAGGATTTCATAAAAGGTCAGCCTTTTAGTTGACACATGCTGAATTTTTCCTGAGATTAGAAACTGGCAGGGTGTGGCTCTTTTAACCACAAAGTGAGCCCTTGGACCAAATCAGGTGACATCTCTACTAATTTGACAGCAGCAGCTACTGCCTTTAGAGAACTAGGAATGTTCTAGCCACTGCATCCAATTGCAGACTGGAATCTGCTAAGGGTCCCTGATGACTCCCATATCTTCCAGTGAGGATCCTTAATGTTTGATTTTCATAAACATACCACAAAATGTTTAACTGTGATTGGATGTAAGCTTTAAGTTTGAAGGGGGTGGAGACTATGAATTCTATTTGAAGATGTTTAAAGAAACCTGTGGGGATGTATTTGACCCTTTCTTGAACTTTCAGTTTCACAAGAGTTGTGAAATTGATGGAAAGAACAAGGTTTATATAGTAACCTTACTTCCCATTTAAAGTTGTTTTTTTTTTTTTTTTCTTTTGTATTCAAAGCTTTGATCTGTAGCTGACTGCAAGCTATTTCAGGGAAGCAGTAGAGTAATACAATGTGGTTTTAATAGACAAGTTCAACAAAGTGGTAAGATTCAAGATTAGTATGCAAAAATCTATAGCATTTCTATACATTACTGATGTGCAATCTGAGGAGGAAATCAGAAAATAATACTAGTTAAACAAATATTTAGGAATAAACTTAATTAAGGGCATAAAGGATCTATATTCAGAAAACTACTACAAAACATTGCTAAAAGAAATTGAAGATTTAAATAAACAGAAGGATATGCTGTGTTCAGGGATTGATAGACTAAATATCTTAAAGATGTCAATTATGCACAAACTAATTTATAGATTCAATATAAGCTCAATAAAAATCCAAACAGCCTTTTTTTTTTTTTTTGCAGAAATCAAGAAAGCAATAATCAAATTTATTTTGAAGGGTAAAGGGCCCTGAATAGCCAAAAATATCTTTAAAATGAACAAAGTTGGAGAACTCTCACTTTCTGACATTAAAGCACATTACTTAACTACACTGGTAAAAAAAAGAACAAACAAACAGCATGGTACTGGCATAAGGACAAACAGATTGACCAATGGAACAGAATTAAGAACTCAGAATTGGACCCTCACATCCACAGTCAAGTGATATTTGACAAGGCTGTTAAGCTTACCCAGCTGGGCCAGAATAGTCAATTCAACAAATAATGCTGGGAGAACTGGATAGGCATATCCAAAAGAAAGAAAGGACACACCATCTCACACCTTATACAAAAAATTAACTCAAAATGGATCAAAGACTTAAATATAAAAACAACAACTATAAAACACCTAGAATAAAATGTCAGAAAACATCTTCAAGATCTTGTGGTAGGCAGTAGTTTCTTAAACCTTACACCCAAAGCACAAGCAACAAAAGAAATAACAGATAAATGGGACCTCCTCAAAATTCAACACATTGTATCTCAAAGAACTTTATTAAAAGAGTGAAAAGGCAGCTGAGTCAATGGAAGAAAATATTTGGCAATCACATACTTGATAACTTTTTTTTTCCTGATAAGGTTTAATATCCATGATATATCAGGAGATCATACAACTCAACAATAAAAAGGCAAACTATCTGATTAAAAAATGGACAAAAGACTTGAAAAGACAACTGTCCAAAATAAGAAATACAAATGGCAAAGCAACATACGAAAAAATGTTCAACATCACTTGCGATTAGGGAAATGGAAATCAAAACTTCATTGATATACCATTTCATACCTGTTAGACTGGATGATATTAAAAAGTCAGAGAACCATAAATGTTAGAGTGTATGTGGAGAGAGAGGAATGCTTACTCACTGGTGGTGGGAATGTAGAATGGTACAGCCACTGTGAAGGACTGTTTGGCAGTGCCTAAGGAAGTTGAATTGCTATGTATATACCCAGAAGAACTGAGAGCAGTGACATGAACAGATATCTGCACATGGATGTTCATAGAAATAAGGGAAGCACAGGGACCCCCCCAACCCTGCTATCAGCAGAAACCCACAGCTTCAAGAAAATAAACTCCCCATGGTCCATAGCCTCTCTTTCCACTCCATCCTCCCCTTTTCTCCTTGGAATCCATATCAGAACTATAAGCACTCCAGGCTGCCCCTTTGAATTGAAATTTACAACTCTATACAGATAATGACACTTTACCCTCCCTAATGGCCTTCTGCTTTTAGAAAGATAAATTAACCTAGCTTCTTTGCTTTTGCAATCTCCCTGCCTGCTTGCTCAGGAATTTGCCCACTTAGTGTACCTATATAAATTTATGAAAATCAGAAAAGTGTGCTCAGAGTTTTTGGAGATTTAACTCTTCTCTGGGCCCCCACATAATAAAACTTGGTTCATCCGTGCTCCCAAGAGTGCCATTTGGGTTATTTTTGGTAGGCATTTGGTTCTGTCACTTGGAAGCCCAACAGAGCAGTCCCCTTGTGCCTCTGGCTTGGGGCTGACAGGCGCGGCCAATGGCAAACTCCAAGCGAACGAGGTGGGCACCACCTGTCCTCTTGATGGGACCTCCTTCTGAGGCGGTCCCCACAGGCTGCATCCCTACACCCCGCCCTGACTAAGTGGGAAGGCAGACTGAACAGTGCAAGAAGCCTCTGGAAAGGTAAGGCCCCGGGTGCCAAGCCCTCAGTCAGGCCCATCTCTGAACTGAAGAGGAGACTGATCACCTCCTGAAATCTCAAGTAATGAGATTCCAGAATACGGCAATCCCTGTGGGAGGGACAGCATAACCTCTGAGTGACTGTGTGAATGAATGTCTACGGCAGGGGCTTGCGCCTGCCGTACCAGTCTGTGACTTCTCAGCATATGCTACGGAGCCAGTGTGGGCCCCAACCTGTTTTCTGCAGCTACATCATATGGCACAACTGCTCACCTGGAAATTGCCAGGCTCCTTAGCTAAAAAGAGCCTAAGTTCTCACGAGAGACGCAGACAGGCGGTCATCTGAGTGGCCTTAAAAGAAGTACTCCTTCCTTGGTCTGTCTTGCGCCATCGATGCAGAGTATGGGCTCATCACACTCAAAACCTACTGTCCTAAACTGCATGCTCAAAAATTTCAAGAAGGGTTTTTCCCGAGATTATGGCATCCAGATGAACCCCCGCTCCCTCCGAGCCTTATGTGAAGTAGAATGGCCCACTTTTAATGTCGACTGGATTTCGGAAGGGACCCTGGATATAGCCAGGGTCTGTGCAGTGTGGCTGGTGGTCACAGGAACTCCTGGCCACCCCGATCAGTTTCCCTACATTGACTCTTGGTTGGAGATAGCCCAGACTGCCCCCTTTGGTTCGATTGTGCCTTGGAAAAAAGGGACAGAACAGGGTCCTGGTTGCACAGGGAATGGGGCTTTGGAAGCCAGTCATTCATGAAGGGTCCTAAGAGGAGGACCGACCACCACCCCACTGCCATATGCTCTGGCCACTCTAGCCTTTTCTCCTGGCCCAGAAGTGTGGGCAGATCTCCCAGCCACACCTCCATCGGGAACATCGACACTGGTCGTCACAACCAGCATTATAGATGCCCTTCCATGAAACACAGGGTCTGGCCCAGATCGGCAAAAATGGGACTATCCAACCTGGGAAGCCTGTATTACACTACCAGGCCTTCACAACTACAGACCTTTTAAGTTGGAAGCACCACACACCCTCCTACTCAGAAAAACCCCAGGCCCTTATTGATCTCATGGAATCTATTTTCCAAACCCACTATCCTACTTGGGATGATAGCTGCCAACTCCTCCTGACTTTATTTAATAAGGAGGAGAGGAGATGAATTCTGATGAAAGCCCGAAAGTGGCTGCAAGAGCAGGCCCCTACTGGTGTCTTAAACCTGGAAAATTGGGCACGAGAAGCGGCACCAGATACCCAGCCTAACTGGGACTTCAGCACTGAACAGGGACTGGCTGCGCTCAGCAATATCGGGAAGCACTCCTTTGAGGGGTCCAAGAGGGGGCTAAATGACCCGCAAACATGACAAAGACGACTTTAGTTACTCAAAAGCCCGATGAGTCTCTGGGAGATTTCTATAAATGGCTTTGTGAGGCCTTCAGTATCTATACTCCTTTCGACCCAGAAGCTCCAGAAAACCAGACAGAGGATGGTGAATGCCACTTTTTTAGCACTGGCGGCCACGGAAATTAAAAGAAATCTCCAAAAATTAGGAGGGTTCGTGGGCATGAACATCTCTCAACTACTAGAAGTCACCAACAAAGTATTCATCAATCGAAATGAAGTCGCCAAATGAGAAGCCAAGAATAAACATCAAGCCACCCTAGTAGCAGCAGCCTAAGGAAATCCTGACTCCACCAGATGAGATAAACCACCTCGAAAATGGGGGACAAGCACCAGAAGAGTGCTGCTGGCCAGAGACCAATGTGCTTACTGCAAAGAGAGTAGACACTGGAAAAATGAGTGCCCCAAAAGACTCAGGCACATAGAGTGAACATCCATAAAGGGAAATACTGACATGAGCCCCAAGACCATTTGCTCAGGCTGGCAGGACTCAACCTTGAATAGGGGCGACTGGGCTCACTGGAACTTGGCCCCCACGAGCCCATGGTCAAATTACAAGTCGGGGGCCAGTCAATGACTTTCATGATGGACACTGGTGCTGAACTTTCTGTGGTCACAACCCCTGTCACCCTCTTTAGCAGAAAACCCACTAATATCATAGGAGCGACTGGGGACCAGTCAAACCAACCATCTTTTTGCCAGTCAAGTACTTGCCAGCTTGGTGGCCATGAAGTAACTCATGAATTTTTGTACCTGCCTGAATGTCCAGTTCCCCTGCTTGGTAGGGACCTCTTAACCAAACTGGGAGACCAGATTACCTTCAAACCTGAAGGGCCAGCAAGCTTAAGCCTCGGGAATGGCCTCACTCTCCTCTCTCCTCATCACCATCCCCCGAAGCAAAGAATGGAAACTTTATGCAGAAGAAAGTGCAGGTCAGAATCCAGAAAAACTGCTGGATCTTTTCCCCCAGGTTTGGGCAGAAAAAACCCCACTGGGAATGGCACAGAACCATGCACCCATAATCATCCATCCAAAGCCTGGAGTGATTCCCGATCTAGCAGAGGCAGTATCCAATTCCCCGTGAAGCACAATTGGGCATAGCCAAACATATAGACCACTTAAAGAGAGAGGGGATCTTAATCGAATGCCAGTAACCTTGGAACACACCACTATTGCCAGTAAAAAAGCCATATGGGACCGGATATCAACCAGTGCAAGACTTAGGAGTCATTAATAATGCCAGTCTCACCTTACATCAAGTTGTTCCCAACCTGTACAACTTGTTAGGACAGCTGCTGCCTGAAGCCGCCTGGTTCACTTGCCTGGACCTGAAAGATGCCTTCTTCTGCCTGTGACTAGCCCCCATGAGCCAGCCTCTGTTTACCTTTGAATGGGAAGATCCCAAAACCCTGCAGAGAACTCAGCTAACCTGGACCCAGCTCCTGCAGGGCTTCAAAAACTCCCCTACCCTTTTTGGGGAAGCTTTGGCAGCAGATTTGCCCACCTACCCCTGGGAAAACTGCAGGTGCGCTCTCTTACAATATGTAGATGATCTTCTGCTTGTCAGTGAAATGGAAGAAGAATGCTGGAGAGGGACCCAGACTCTCCTCCAACTTTTAACACAGACTGGGTACAAAGTATCTTGGAGGAAGGCTCAGATCTGTAAACAGCAGGTCAAGTACCTGGGGTTCAGCATCACGCAAGGACACCGGACACTCGGACCGGAATGAAAGAAAGTGATCTGCACCATCCCTACCCCTACCACAAAAAGACAGGTTCCTGAGTTCCTCTGAGCTGCAGGGTTCTGCTGCATCTGGATTCCCAGGTTTGCAGCAATGGCCAATTCCCTTTATGAAGCTCTGGTGGGTCTGGAAAAAGAGCCTCTGGACTGGGGAGAAGCTCAACAGAGGGTCTTTCAAAACATCAAAAGACAACTCAGCCAAGCCCCCGCCTTGGGGGTCCCAGATGTAACTCGAAATTTTAACCTGCTAGTGCATGAAAAGAACAGAGTAGCATTGGGGATTCTCACACAAAAGTCAGCCTCTGGCAAAGACCTATTGCTTACCTCTCCAAGCAGCTGGACTCTGTTGCTGCAGGGTGGCCGCCCAGTCTAAAAGCCTTGGCAGCAACTGTGACCCTCATCAAAGAAGCTGACAAATTAATTCTCAGACAGGCCATTCATGTTATTGTGCCACACGTAGTCACTGCCCTAATGAATCCACACAGGCATTGGTGGATATCCAATCCTTGGCTCACACATTATCAAGGTTTACTTTGTGAAAACCCCAGAGTGACAATAGAAATGATGCGCAATCTAAACCCTGCCACCTTTTTGCCAGAAGAGGAAGGGGCGCCAGAACACGACTGCATTGAAGTGATAGAAGAGGTTTACACCAGTTGCCCCAACCTCCAAGACAAACCACTCCCTTCCCCAGATCAGACAGTATTTACAGATGGGAGCAGTCTTGTTAAAAATGGGGAAAAGCTCGCTGGGTATGCAGTTAGCACTATCGAACGGGTGGTGGAAGCAGTGTCTCTACCGCGGGGATGGTCTGAGAACGGACAGAGCTCTGGGCACAGGTCTGAGTGCTACAGCTAGCCGCTGGACAAGCGGTAAACATTTACACTGACTCTAAGTACGCATTTGCTACCATTCATGTCCATGGGACAATTTATAAAGAAAGAGGTCTACTAACCGCAGGGAGAAAGGAAATCAAAAACAAAGAAGAAATTCTCCAATTGTTAGAAGCAATCTGAAAACCAAACAATGTTGCCATCATCCACTGCCAGGGACATCAGAAAGTAATGGATATGGTCACTCAAGGAAACAGATTCATTGACAAAGCAGCACGGCAGGCTACTGAAGGAAGCCATGGAATACAAGTCCCGGAATTAACATGGCAACTGTCCCTCTTAGGACAAAAGACTGATCAACTAAGCTATACCCGGGAAGAACAGGAGCAGGCTGAAAGAAAAGGGGAAGCCGAACCCCTGAAGGAACTTGGCTGCACTCCGATAACTGGATTTTTGTGCCAAAGGGAGCCGCTCATGCCCTCATCCAGCAATACCACCAACTCACCCACCTAGGGAAAACTGCACTAGAAGTCTTGCTTGGGAGATACTACTACATGGCCCAGTTAACTTCTCTCTGTGCTACCATCAGCAACCAGTGCCAAGTTTGTGCCAAAAACAACCCCTTGCAGGGCCCCCATAATCTGGCAAATTTCCAGCACATGGAAAAGGCCCTCTTTGAAGAATCACAGTAGACTTCACAGAAGTGAAACCAAGTCAGGGGTACAAATATCTGTTGGTGATGATATGTACCTTTTCAGGTTGGGTCGAAGCTTTCACCACTTGCACCGAAAAGGCAAGAGAAATGACTAAGGCTTTGCTTAGAGAAACCATTCCACAACACAGGCTGCCGCTGTCAATTGGAAGTGACAATGGCCCAGCCTTCGTGGTTGCTGTAGTCCAAGAGCTAGCAAAAATGTTAGGAATCAAATGGAAACTCCAAACTGCTTACAGGTCTCAGAGCTCAGGGAAAGTTGAATGCATGAATCGAACCCTTAAAGCCACCCTAGCCAAATTCTGCCAGGAAACTGGTCTCCCCTGGGTAGACTTACTTCCCCTGACCCTTGTCTGATTTAGGTGCACCCCAGGGCCCACTGGCTATTCACCCTTTGAAATTCTATTTGCATGGCCACCCCCAGTTATCCAGGTGTTCAGAGGAAATCTCAAACTTCTGGGGGAGGCTAGCCAAGATTCCATTCTCCAGCAGCTAGGAAAAACTGTAGCCGAAACACATAAAACTGTCTTGTCCTGGAATCTCATTCCCCTGGGACACCCAGTGCACCCCCACCAGTCAGAGGACCTAGTCTGGGTCAAAGACTGGGAAAAAGAACCCCTCCAGCCTTCCTAGACAGGTCCACATACTGTAATCCTTGTAACTCCCACTGCTCTTAAAGTTGCAGGCATTGCCCCTTGGATCCATCATTCCAGGATCAAGAAAGCACATCTTGATAAAGAGCAGCACAGCTGGACAGCCCAACCTGTACCCAGCCACCCCTTGAGAGTGTGAGTCACCCAGAATCCTCGAGCACCGACCTCTTCGAATGCCAGCTGAATGGACCCCTGCTCCTGGTGGATCCATGCCTTTATAGCCTGATCGCCTTGGTATTTGGAGTTGGACTCGCTGCTGTGGCCCTGCAGACTGGACTGTTGTGAATAGGCCCCTATTGCAATTGCTTACTGGTGTAGAGTAGGATGTTTCTGTGCCTTAACTTGCTTGTCCTTTGCTTCCTTGCCCCCTGCCTAAGAGCTGATACCCGTCCCCAAAATCTATGGCAGCTGCAAGTTAGTCAAAGCTGGGGCAAACAATCCATGCTGAATGCTTCAGTCCCGTTCCCGGCAGGGGCAACTTTAGCCTCTGTAATATTTGACACTTGCAGGGCAATCCAAGATTATACTCCTTACACCTTTTTGGCTGCCCCATACACCCACACACCCATACCGGTCCCTGGGAGAAGGTGTAGGGGTCACAGCTATAAGAGTTATGACAAATACCTCTGCCAAGACCCCCCAAAAGGCTGAGGATTCTGCCTCTCTTGGAGCTTACTAGTAGGTGCCACTGCTCCTTGGAAGGGAGTCCCACCGATTTCTCTGTATCTCCTACAGAAAATCCCCAGCCCGGCAGGGTGTGGCATAGAAACCTGTGACCCCATAAAACTTACCTTATTAAACATAACTACTGGATCAGAAAATGCCTTTTTAAAAGCCCAGACAGGACTGAAACTAGGAATCAGAATATACAACCCATCAGGTCCAGACCCAGGAGACCTCCTATTGGTCCAACTGATCCCAGTAACCCAACCCCCAGAAAAAGCCCTGATGAAAAATGTCAGTAAAGTTGCCCAGATGCTAAAAGCCAAGGTTAAAACAGACCCCTGCAATGTTCTTTTGAACCAGGTTTGAAATTTTCACCAACTCCTAAATAAATCTCGACCTGATATAGCTGCCTCCTGCTGGCTATGCACTTCCTCCAGTCTGGCCATCATCCCTGTACCTGTCCAATGGAACATAAACCCCCTAACCCATGACAGCTCTGTGGCAGGAACCAGGTCCCTCACAGTCCACATAACCAAACCCCCAGGAAAACATAACTACCAGTTCTCCTTCAACCATCCTTTCTTGGAAGGGCCAGCTGTGACACCACCAGCCCACTCAATGAGCCTGACCGATGCGCCGCAAACTCCACCAATGCCTACAGGTGCCTAGCCCAAGATGGCCAGGGCATCTGTTACCTGGCTTGGCCAGTACCATCGTTTTCTGTGTATAGAAATGAATTTTCCGGAGGAGCCAAACGAGCAATACAGACAATTCGGATAGTCTTAGGACTAGGAGTGGTCGGGAGTGCAGCAGTAGCGGGGGCTTCTCTCGCAGTTGGTCAGGAGGGATTATAAACACTAGCTTGGGAAACATCAAATGACCTCAAAGAAATATCCGGGGCTCTCAACAGGTTGCAAGACCAGATAGACACATTGAAGGAAGTGGTTTTGCAAAACAGGCAAGGATTAGACTTGCTAACCACTAGTTCAGGGTGGATCTGTCAGGCCCTGGGGGAGGAATGCTGTTTCTATGCAAACTCCTCAGGAATAGTCAGGGACAAAGTGGCCTTGTTAAAGGAACAGGCCAAAAACCATTTAAACCATGTATACCAGGCATCTGTCAATGGAAATTACTTCCAATATCTCCTCTCCTGGATTTTTCCATTTATGCCAGTAATAGCCTCAGTCTTTTTTCTCTCAACTTTTGGGCCATGCATTCTACGGTATCTAACACAAAACACAATATATCACTTCCCATTTAAATGCCCTAAAACACCAAGTGATACCTCCTGTTAAATATCAGCCCTTGGGGACTGTAGAAAAATCCCCATGCTAGCAAGTGATGCCCCATAAAGAATTATAAAGGATTATAAAGGCATCAAAAGGGGGGAATGATAAGGGACCCCTCAACCCTGCCCTCAGCAGAAACCCACAGCTACAAGAAAATAAACTCCCAAGGGTCCCTAGCCTCTTTCTCCACTCCATCCTTCCCTTTTCTCCTTGGAATCCACATCAGGAAGATTAGCACTCCAGGCTGCCCCTTTGAATTGAAATTTACAACTCTATACAGATGACTCTTTTCCTTCCCTAATGGCCTTCTGCTTTTAGAAAGATAAACTAACCTAGCTTTTTTGCTTTTGTAACCAAGCCTGCCCACTTGCTCAGAAATTTGCCCATGCTTAGTGTACCTATATAAACTTATGAAAATTGGAAAAGTGTGCTCAGATTTTTTGGAGATTTAACTCTCCTCTGGGTCCGTGTGTATTAAAACTTTGGTTCATCCCTGCTCCCAAGAGTGCCATTTGGGTTATTTATGGTAGGCTGCAACAATAGCAGTGTTTTCAAAAAAAAAAACCAAAGTTGTAAAAAACCCAGGTGTCCATCAACTGATGAATAAATAAAAATGTGGTGTATAAACACAATGGAATATTATGCAGAAGTAAGAAGAAATGAACTCATGAAGCATATGACAACATGGATGAACCTGGAGGACATTATGTTGAGTGAAGCAAACCAGACACAAAAGGACAAATACTCTATGATTTCCTTATTATGAACTAAATATATTATGTGAAATGTAAATATATTTTGTGAAATATGAATATGGGTAAAATTTCATATATGACCGTTTTTCTTTAAAGCTAAACAAATGTAGGTGAATAATACAAAATATTAACATCAGAAGAAAAAAAACAACAACATTATACTAAGTGAAGGCAACCAGACACAGAGTACTACAAATTGTATGATTCCATTTATTTAAAATGTAAATATAAATAAATTTATAGATGAAATTAGATTAGTGGTTTTGTAGGACTGAGGAATGCTAAGGGATATGGAGTCTTTTTTTTTTTTGAGCAATGAAATTGTTCTAAGATTTTTGAGATGATGAATGTACAGCATTGTGATTATACTAAGAGCCATTGATTATACACTTTGGTAGATTATCTGTTATGTTAATATATCTCAATAAAAGTACTTAATAAGCAAATAAATAATTGTGTAAGAATAACCAGAAATAGTGGCTATGAATAGCAGGGGAAACAGATTGATAGGTGATGCATTTTCTTGTTTTTTTCTTTTTCTGTTTTTATTATTATTATTACTATTGAAGTAATGAAAATACTTTAATAATTATTGAACAGACGAACACACAACTATGTGATTGTACCAAATACCATTGATTATATACTTTGGATAAATTGTATGCTTCAGTAATATTTATCAATAAATTGATTTGTTAAAAAAAAATCCAATAAGGGGAACAGATGTGGCTCAAGTGGTTGAGCACCCACTTCCCACATGGGAGGTCCCAAGTTCAGTTCTTGATACCTCCTAAATACAAATTTAAATAACAGTATGCAAAACAAACAGAAAAAACAACTCAGGGGAGCAGATAGAGCTCACCCAGCCTGGTACCTAAAAAAGAAACAACAAAAAAACACAATGAATAATAATTTCACACATAGTATAAAGGCCAGTATTTAAAAAAAAATACAAAATTAAAAGTGTTGGAAAGTAAATGGAGAAATAGGAACACTCAACTTTTGCTAGTGGAAATGAAAAATGCCACAGCCACAAAGAGGACAGGTGGCAGTTCCTCAAGTAGGTAACTATAGCATTTCTTTATGGTCTATTAACCCTACTAATAGGAATATATCCAGAAGAACTGAAAGCAGGGATGCAAACAGATATTTGCACATCAAAATTCATAGAGGCATCACACACAATAGCCAAAGGATTTTAGCAACCAAAATGTCCATCAACCAATGAATGGATGAACAAAATATTCCATTCATACAATGGAATTTATTCAGTTGTAAAAGGGAATGAAGTCCTGATGCACTTGAAAACCTGGATGAACCTTGGAGACATTATTTTGGGTGCAATAAAGCAGACTTTAAAGGACAATTATTGTATGATCTCACTGTTAGGAACTAATCATAATAAGCAAACCCATAGAGTTAGGATCTAGAATATAGGTTACCAGGAGATAGATTGGGGATATATAATGGGGAGTGGGGATTTACCCTTTACAGGATTCTTAGGTAAGCTGATGGTAAAGGTTTGAAAATTAATGTCGATGATGGTAGCACATTAGTGTAATCAGGAGCACAGAACTATATATTTGAATGTGGTTTAAATAATAAACTTTAGGATGTGTATATTACTAGAATAAAAATTAAAAGATAAAACATAGGACTGTACAACACAGTGAACCCTGTTATAGATGATGATCTACAGTTAATAGTACAAGATAAGAATGTTCTTTCGTGAATTATAACAAACATACCATACTAATACTAGATGGTAATAATAGCATTGTGTATTGGGAAAAAAATAATGTAAACTATGGATAATAGACAGAACTATTTAAAAATCCTTTCATCATTTGTAACAAAGGTAACTATTGTTAAACCACAATACAATTATTTTTAAAAAGTGCTAGCATCTTTTATGACAAATGTTCCACACCAATGCAAAATGTTGGTGATGGGGAGGTGAACAGGAATCCTGTATTTTATGCATGATTGATTTGTAAACTCACAATTCTCTAATAAATATATATGTATACATATTTTGTTATATTTTTGACATGTGAATCCACTTATTTTCTACAATTTAAGGAATGTAAGCACGTAAAAAGGAATGATAAACCCATGAGTTTGGATATACAATATCTGTAGACATAATAAGTATCATGTATAATGAAAGGGTATGTGACAGGGATACAGGAAAAGTATGTATATGGACTATAGTTAACATTATAATTATAATAACATTGCTTTTCAATTATACAGACATGAAATTAATGCAAACATTTAATAATGGGAAAATGTTTTTGTGTGTGTGGGGTTATATCAGAACACTGTTCTTTCTGTTTGATTTTTCTGTAAATTACACTGCTCTGATTTTTAAATGGAACAGAGGACAGTAGAAAATACTATATACTGATAAAGCGGTGATTTCAAGGAGGCTTAATTATAAATACATATGCACCTAACTTCCCCAAAGTACATGAAACAAGTATTGTCAGATTTAAAAGAATAAATATATGGTTCTAAGTAATAGTAGATTTCAATATACTACTTTCAATAATGGATGGAACATCTAAACAGGAAATCAGTAAAGAAACATAAGCTTTAAATAACACACAAATGTAAAATGTCCATAAGAGGGAGGACTTCATATGAGGGTATAGGGGAACTTTTTACTTTCTGCATTAATTTTCTGTAAATGGATAAATGCTCTTATTTTAAAATTACCATAATTAGTTGCTGATGAAATTTGAGTTTCATATGGAAAAATATTTTAGAAAATCTTGTATCCTACACATGAGCTAGAGAACTTCCCAACACTGAACCACATGTCTGAGGGGACTGCTGGTGATTTTAATAAATGGTTTATTTGGGTATTGTAAAATGAAATAAGTCATATCTGTAAGATCTTCATCACTCTGTGAGCTAATATTTTTCAGATGAACACTACTTGATGTTACAAAATCATGCATGGGTAAATCCCACTGAAATGCCTAAAAATATAATGGATTTAACTTTGGTAGAATAGGAGTTTCAATTTCCAATCTTCTTTAAGAAATCACCACTTGTTGATATTTGGTGTAAAAATTATTATTAAAGAAGAATATATATTATTATCTTAAAGCACTAGTCAAAAACTCCTTTTTTTTTCTAGCTGTATATCTGTGGAAGGCAATATTTTCTTCATATTCTTCAAGCAAACCAATATGTTGGATTTGAAAGAATGAAAGGGAATATAGGAGAATTCAGCTATCTCTCAGTAAACTGGGATTAAAGAGATTTTCAAAATTATTAATCCATTTCTTTCATCTCATTTTATTTTGGTTTTGGGGAATATATTTTGAAATATGTTAGGAAAGGACACTTGACAATGGATAGATTTGATATGAAAAATTAAGATCTTATTAAAACAAATTTCTATTTTAATAATTACATAACTGCTTAAACATGTGTCACTTTTAATTCTTAATATGTTAATTTTCCATGGATAAAAGTTCTTAAGGATTTTCAATAGTTCTTTAGAATGTAAAAGGACCCTGGAATCAAAAACCATGAGAACAGATGAATTCTGTAAATTCTATTAAATTGTGCTCTGCAGTATTTCAAATAGCTTTAGATCATGTAGGTTTGTACGTATTTTGCCTAATGTTACCCTATTTTGAGGGTTATATTTCTATGTCTATAAAGGTCTGGCTCTATTAGATGCCTGGACATCACGCTCTTTGATACTCCTCTCCAGAGAGCAAATCTGCCCAGTTCCCTATGCATCTGGATCCACCCTCTATTATTCTTGTCATATCAGGGAATTATTGTAGCCTCTCCCAAATAGAGAAATCCTTCAGAGTTCTGCTTTTTTTGTCTAAAATACTCATAGAAAGATTGATATCATGGAGTTGTTATGAAAGTAGGTAAGGATCTGTGGAGGCTTTGTGAAACCGTTGCTGAGTATTCCCAGCCTGGTGAATCCAAAAATTTCCTGTCTTAAATGAAGGGGGACTTCTGCTTTCATTGATTTAACTTTTCTAATCACCAAATGTTCCCGATCAACTTTCATTCATAATTGTATTGATTTCCTGCAGTGGTATGTGGAGATTTCAATTTTTCATCCTTCATTTCCAAGACTTTCATTAGAGCTCATTTGCCTCTCCCATATTCTGATAATTTCCTGATTGGCAGCTATTAATAAGCATATTCAGAAAAACAACAAATGAGTAAATTTCCTCCTACATGCCTGTGGGGTACCTAACATTATTGTCAAATCCCATGTGTGAGGATCTCCTCAAAGAATATCTGCTAATAGTCCCACTCTGTAATTCAACCTATTTTATTTGCTTTCATTGTAAAATCCATTCTAAAATATATGCCATTTTCTTTAATTTAATAACTACTGGTCAATATTTGCCTGTTTTGTGTGGTGTTGATAATTTTAAACAGCATATGATTCACCTTCTCCTTCTAATGTTAATTCAAACCCTCATAAAATACAATTTTATTGGGGTTGCATGATTTATTGATATATTGTAATTTAAATAATTATATTTATAAACATACAATTTCAAATGTGTTGAATTAACAATGACTATGAAACTTTTTTGATTCCTTCTCTTTTGTAAACAAAATATTCTTTGCTAAACTGTCCTAAGCACTATTATGAATTTATCTAATCTGAAGAGAATAACAAAGAATCCTTAACAATCAGCGATTAAGAAAGCTTGCCTCTCTGCAGGGTGAAGTCACTAGTTCCCCAGGGTTCTTGAGATTTATGAAACATGTGTCCTTCCCAAAGAATACTCATGTTTATAAAGACTCTAAAATCACAATTGTTCCTATGATTACAGGTAAACATGAGTTTCTCTGAGAAGTCACTTCTTGAATTTTAGTCTGGGAAGAATGAGGTAGACTCACAATTTTGGGGAAGACTATTTACTTGAGCAAAAGTATTATTTGTGTTATAGAAGATGGACTTGTTTTCTTGTTTCTTATGTATATTTGTATGATTTAACTCATGTATTTCTTTAAGATGGCTAATTAAAAATTCACTGCAATGCATCTCAAGGGCATTAACAAAGTTAATTATTTTTGTTCCATGTATAAATTGATGCTCATAGAGAGTTTGAATACTTCTGATTCTGTTTTAATAGTTGATTATTTTGAAAACTGGTACCTGATATTTTATAAACAGTGAAAGTAAAATGATACATATATTGCCAAGATATTGAACTAGAACAACCACTATGAAATAAATATTATTTGAACTAAAATGTAGTGTTTAGTCGAGAAATTCAGAGACAGAAGAAAGTTACCACACCATTTCATGTAAACCAATCCTCAAAAAACAATCCTACATATATCAATGGATTGGTTGAGATACCCAGTGAGGTTTTTATTTATGAACAACTTATAATATTTATTTTTAAAATATTTGGAACAAGATACACTCTATATAGATTTTTATTATATGTATTTATTTAATGTGTTTAACAATTGTTGAGAGATAAGTGTTTAAGTATTTCTACTACTTAAAGTTGTGAAGAAAATAATTTCTACATTTCCTTTATATAAGGAGCAGAGATAAACCCTGAAATCTCTCTCCCTCTTATGACCAAGGCTATGCATTTAACTGTCATGATGCACTCTGAACTACAAGATATATGATAAATGTAGCAGAGGTATACTTGGGGATTTGTACAGAACAAGTAGAAAAATGCAATCTAGACATGTAGGATAAGAATGAAACTTCTAAGGGTAAATAGCAATGCATGGTTGTGATAAAGGCAATTTAGAAATCATCTGGAAGTTTTGTTATGTTTAATAACACTTTAGTTAAATATCAACATAAACACTGAGCATTATTTTAATGTTTAATAAAATCTCAGTTTAAATGGCATTCTCTTCATTTTCATATATTGAGGATGATAGAAGAAATATTAATAATCAAAATTTATTATAGAAAAACAATTTGCCAAAATCTATTACAAAAGTGCTAGGAATTAATATGAACATAATTAATGAAAGTAAAACATTATTATCTACATAAAATTCTAAACATTTGATTTTATAATTACAAATGGATTATATATATAACAAATAAATAAATACAGTTTCCAACATTTTTATTTATACCACCCCTATTTTCTATGTTTTCCACATATAAAAATAGTAGTTCTGAAATAAGACTTCTCAACGTAATTAGTTTTAGAATTGAAAGGATAATTAATATTGAAATATATTTATTTAGGCTTTGGTATATTTCA
The DNA here is from genome assembly GCA_026826555.1 of Tolypeutes matacus. Taxonomy (NCBI): domain Eukaryota; kingdom Metazoa; phylum Chordata; class Mammalia; order Cingulata; family Chlamyphoridae; genus Tolypeutes; species Tolypeutes matacus. Next base: position 4,831,132 of record JAKSZT010054267.1, on the reverse strand, counting down.
AGACATGCAAAAGTAAAACTGTTGTGGCTACAATTGTTATTGGGAGGGAAGAGATTTCCATAAAAAGTAGAAAATACATAGCAAGATGCTTAGACAGAAATATGGGTCTTCACCACGTATTGGAATTCATGACTGATGAAAAGAATCCTCCTTTGGGGAGGAGTGATTTTAGGTGAGATTATTTTCTTAGATGCTGTGTGCAAGTTATAAGGTAAATTGCAAAGAAAGAAAGGGAACTGTGGTAAACACTGCAACAGGAACCTGGAATCAATTATATTTTAAGAGAATCAAATCTTTAATTGATGTTGCTGTTTAGGAGGAGAGCAAGGGCTCACACTCATGTGTTATAGAACAACTGAAATGAAGGAGTGGTGACACCTAATCCATCTGGTCACCATCATGAAAACCATTCTGAGAAGACCCTCAGAAGCATTCATTAACTGTGTTACAGAAACTGATTTTTATTCAGCTGGCTCAAGATTGGGAAATAAAAGCAAACATCCAAGTCACCCGGTACATGAAGGCAATCACAGTACAGTGTTCAGACAATTCAGCTGATGAAGAGGATCTGCTATAGTACATATCTGAGATGACCATTTTTTAATGAAGGAAATGAGAAAATAATCACTGCTTATGTCCAGGCCAACTTTGAAAAGATATTTTGCTGAAATAGTGTAAATGACTCGGTAACTGAAAGGTTTATGATCCTCATTTTAGATCATTCAATGTATGGATTATCTATTCACATGAATGTTGAAATTAACATATAGGAGAAGAATTGAGGAAAGAAAGTGAAAAGGGAAATATGTGAATTCATTGGTTTCTTAATACCGTTAAGAAAACCTTAGTCCGTTTCTCTAAGCCGAATTCATGAGAAAATACATATTGATACCAAGGAAGACATTTTATTTGGAAGTTATATGTATTATCTGCACTGAGTTTTTAATATATTCTTATTTTATACTATAACTATAGGGAAATGGAAACATAGGGAACATGGATAATCTCACCATTTTCACAGAATTCCTCCTCATGGCTCTCTCAACCTCCCGAGTGCTCCAAGTCCTGCAAGGTCTGATGTTCTGAATGATATATATGGGAGGCCTCACTGGGAATCTTCTAACCGTTATTGTCATGGTAGGTGATCCACATTTTTTACATTATACACTTTACTTTTTTTATAGGCAATTTATCCTTCATAGACCTTTGCTGCGTTTCAGTAACTGTGCCCAAAATGCTTGTGAATTCTCTGAAATGCACCAAGGCAATTTCTCTTCCATCATGTGCTACCCAGATTTTCCTGGTTCTCTTCCTTGTACACACAGAGTTAGCCTTCCTGGTGATGATGTCCTATGATCACTATGTTGCCATTTGCCGGCCTCTGCAGTATGGGCTCACCATGACCCTGCAGCTGTGCATACAGGCAGCTGGTGTCTCATGGGCAAGTGGGTTGCTGTTTTCAGGTGTCCACACAGGTGTCATGTTCAGGCTTCCATTCACAAAGTCCAATGCAATTCACCAATATTTCTATGATGTACCTCAAATTTTGAGGATCTCATCTCCAGATGTTCAGTTTTCTGAGTCAATGGCCTTAGCTCTAAGTGTTTGTATTGTATTAGCATGTTCTGCTTTTATGATTAAGTACTATATTGATATATTTTCAGTGGTGCTTAGAATACATTCTCTGGAAGCCTGTAGCAAAGCCCTAACCACATGTGCCCCACAGTTGGCAGTTCTCACTTTGTAATTTCTGGGGTTAATGCTGCCATTGGTCCCATTGCAAAAAGAGCTTCTCTTAAAAATCTTCTCATGGCCATGTTTACATCATGGTGCTCCTGTTCACAAACTCCATAATTTATAGTCTTCAGAACAGAGAGATTAACAATGCTCTATGATGAATGCTCCAGAGATATTTTGTGTTCCAAAGCAGGGCTTTTCTTGATTAAACAATTCTAAAAATTATTTAAATGGAGTTTAATTGGTATATGATATATGTTTTAAGTTTGAATGTACCCATAGTTACTATCTGGGGTTTTGTATTTTGCATATATTTTGTTGTTTCATATATTTTTTGTTTAATTTGTTGTTTCATATGCCAGCTATATATCTGCTTTTAATTTTTCCAACTACATACATTTGTGTAACTCACATTTTTGTGGAAAACATATTCCACATTGTTAAAAGTGTATTGAATAACATTTGAGATATTATTGAGTGATGTCAAGGAATAATAACCTTTGGAGAAGACCATGGGCAAGTGCCATAATAAGTGCCTACACAGTTGAAAGAACTTCAAGTTGTAGAATACTGTTACCCTGGAAGGGAATATTGAAATTTTTGAATAAGAAATTCAATTAAAATTCCCTCTTTGCATTCAACTTTCTACAATGTCTGCACAAAATAATAGTGTGATTACAATTGAGACACAACTGCAAATTAAGGATACAACTGCAGTATTAAGGACACAACAATGATATAGCACTGATATATATGTTAAAGCTGCCTCCCTCATTCAAAAGTGGACTATAAAAACCAGAAGAGCAACACAAAATATTATTTGGAATCTTAAATAACAGATATCTCAGTGTCTGAATTCAAATGATAGCATACATATTTCAAAATGTCCAGTTTCAGCAAAGGCTATCACAGACACAAGTAAATGGAAATTGATGGTTCAGGCAAAGGGAAAGTTAAAACATTAGTAACCAGCAAGGAGTCAGAATTTAAGTCCCCTTGTCTTAATGGACAAATATAGAAAACTCTTGCCCATAATACATGCCTGTTGTGTTTTACTTATACAAAACTTTAATTTTAATAGAGTATGACTTAGGTTGCTTGAATTTTACTTAACCTTTTAGTGCTCCCCCTTATATTATAGTAGTGCTTCAATATCCCATGCATATAAAGCTAGTGTATCAGGCTTTTTTCACATTAAGTGACAAAGAAAGGAAAAATGTGGATTAAAGAGAGCATTATACTTTCCCATAATATGTTTTCTATTTGATGTTTGGGTGGATGATTCTCCATTAGCCTGGTTTCTACAGTAAGGGGCATGTCCAACACAAAATGGACAGGAATACTGAATAAGAAGTTGTGCACCAACTATTGGGGTTTTACTCATATATAATATAGCCTAAGGCAATTGATACAATGCCACACTGTAATTTAAACTGGTTGTACCAATTGATGCATCATCATTAGGGTTTGAGGTTTCTCTTTTCTCAGCATCTTCATTCATATTTTATGTTTTCAGATATTTCAAATGTTTTTACTGCAATTACTATTTGTATGTGTATATATATATATGTAGTATATGTATGTGAATGTATTTACATATATAGAGAATTGTGCTAAGCTTGAAAGTTTTAATGTACTTTAATGTTTGTCTGTAATTATTTTCCCTGAAATTCCTCTGTATATTTGTGACAGATACATTTCCCTGATTTGTTATATAATCTCAACATTCATCTATGTTATCCTGTGTGTTAGTACTATGTTCCTTCTTACAGCTGAGTAATATTCCATTGTATGTATATACCATATTTTGTTTACCATTCATCTGTTGATAGGAATTTGAGTTGATTCCAACTTTTGGCAATACTGAATAATGCTGCTATGAACATTGGTGTGCATATATCTGTTCCTGTCTATGCTTTCAGTTATTCTGGATATATATCCAGGAGTGGAAATGCTGGGTCATATAACAGATCTATGTTAGTTTTGGGGGGAACTGCCAGTCTGGCAGTGGATGAGGGTTCACATTCTTCCACATCCTCTACAACACTTGTAGTCCTCTGCTTTTTAATGGCCACCAGTCTAATGGGTGTAAAATGATGTCTCATTATAGTTTTGATTTGCATTTCCCTAATAGCTAGTGATGTTGAGCATCTTTTCATGTGCTTTTTAGCCATTTGTATTTCTTCTTTGAAGAAGTGTCTGTTGAAATCACTTGCCCATTTTTTAAATGGGTCATCTTTTTATTTTTGAGATACAGCATTTCTTCATAGATGCTGGATATTAGGCTCCTATCAGATATATGGTTAACAAATATTTTCTCCCATTGGATAGGCTGTATTTTCACTTTCTTGACAAACTCCTTTGAGGTACAAAAGCTTTTAATTTTGAGGAGGTCCCATTTATCTATTTTTTCTTTTGCTGCTTGTGCTTTGGGTGTGAAGTTCATGAAGCCATTTTCTATTACAAGTTCCTGTAGGTGCTTCTCTACATTATTTTCCAAGGTCTTTATCGTCTTGGCTCTTATATTTAGATCGTTGATCCATCTTGAATTAATTTTTGTATAAGGTGTGAGATGGTGTGCCTCTCTCAACTTTTGGCTATAGATATCCAGTTCCCCAAGTACCATTTGTTGAAGAGGCCATTCTACACAGTTGAGTAGGCTTGATGTCCTTGTCAAATACCAGATGACTGTTTATGTGAGGATCTGTATCAGAACTCTCAATATGATTCCATTCATCAGTACGTCTTTCCTTATGCCACTAACATGCAATTTTGACCACTTCAGTTTTGTAGTAGGTTTTAAAGTCAGGTAGTGTGAATCCTCCGATTTCATTTTTCTTTTTCAATATATCTTTGGCTATTCAGAGCCTCATGTTCTTCCAAATGAATTTCTTAGTGAGTTTTTCCAGTTCAGTAAAAGATGCTGTGTTGATTTTTATTGGGATAGCATTAAAACTTTATATTAGTTTGGATAGGGTAGACATCTTAAAGATATTTAGTCTTCCTATTCATGAACAGGAAATATTCTTCCATTCATTTAAGTCTTTATTTATTTTCTTTAACAGTTCTGTGTAGTTTTCTGGGTATGTCATTTACATCTTTAATTAATTTTTTTCCTAGGTATTTGATTTTTTTAGTTATTATTGCAAATGATATTTTTTTCTTGATATCCTCCTCACATTGCTCATTATTGGTATACAGAAGTACTACCAATTTTTGCACTTTGATCATATAACCTATGACTTTACTGAACTCATTTATAAGTTCTAGAACCTTTTTGTAGATTTCTCAGGGCTTTCTATGTATAGGATCATGTTATCCACAACATGTAAAATTTTGACTTCTTTCCAATTTTGATGGCTTTTACATCTTTTTCTTGCTTCAGTGCTTAAGCAAGTACTTCTAACATGGTGGTAAATATGAACGGTGATAGTTGGCATCCTTATCTTGTTCCTGATCTTAGATGGAAAGCTTCTAGAATTTCACCATTGTATTGTGGGTTTTCCATTTAAACCTTTTCTCATGTTCACAAAGTCTCCTTCTATTACTATCTTTTGCAGTGTTTTTTTTTTTTTTATTGTGGGTAAAAATCAAAATTTTCACAATACATACCAACATTTGCAAAATGATATATAAATGTATATGCATATATGTGCATTTGCTTACAAAAATGTTATTATCAGACAGGGTGCTGTATTTTGTCAAATGATTTTTCTGCATCTGTAGAGATGATCTTGTAATTTTTTTCTGTTGATCCATTTATGTGGTGTAATACATTGATTTTCTTATGTTGAAACATCCTTCATACCCAGGATGAAACACACTTGATCATGGTGTATAATTAATTCTTTTGATGTGTTGCTGAATACAATTAGCAAGAATTTTGTTGAGGATTTTAGCATATACATTTATTAGAGAAATTGGTCTGTGATTTTCCTTTCTTGTGGCATCTTTGGCTTTGGTATTAGGGTAATGGTGGCATCATAGAATGAGTTAGGTATTCTTCCATCTGCTTCCATTTTTTGGAAGAGTTTAAGCAGGATTGGTGTTAGCTCTTTCCAGAATGCTTCATAGAATTCACCTGTGAAGCCATCTGGGCTCTTCTGAGTTGGAAGGTTTTTGATGTCTAATTCTATCTCTTTACTCGTGATGGGTCTGTTGAGTTCATCAATTTCTTCATTGGTTAATGTAGGCTGCTTGTCAGTTTCTGGGAATTTGTCCATTTTCCACTAAATTATTCTTCTTGTTGCCATATAATTCTTCAAATATCGTCTTAGGATACTCTTTGTTTCTATGGGGTCAGTGGTGATATCTCCTTCGCATTTCTCATTTTCTGTATTTTCATCTTCTTTGTTTTTTGTTTTTGTTGTTGTTAGTAAAGGTAAGAGTTTTTCAATTTTATTGATTTTTTTGAAAAATCATCCTTTTTTTTCTAGTGCTTTCTTATTTTTTATTTCATTTAGTTCTGCTCTAATCTTAGTTATTTCCTTCTTTCTACTTCCTTTATGTTTAGTTTGTTGTTCTTTTCTAAATCCTCCAGATGTGCAGTTAAATCTTCAATTTTAGCTCTTTCTTCTTTTTTGATATATACATTTATGGTTATGAATTTTCCTCCCAGTACAGGTATTGCTGCATCCCATAGGTTTTGGTATATTGTGATGTCATTTTCATTCATTTATAGGTAGTTATTGATTTCTTTTGATATTTCCTCCTTGACCCAGTTTTTATCTAAAAGTGTGTTTTTTAACTTCCATATCTTTGTGCCTAATACAGTTCTCTGGCCCTTACTGATTTCCAGCTTCATTCCATTGTGGTTACATAAATTACTTTGTATAATTTCAATCTTTATGAATATATTGAGAATTTTTTTTCTGTGACCTAGCATGTGGTATATCTTGGACAATAATCGAGAAGAATGTATATCTCATTGTATTTTGGTGTAGTGTTTTGTGTATGTCTTTTAGGTCCAGATCCTCTAATGGATTATTCAAGGTGTTTCTTTCTTTATTGATTCTCTGTCAAGATGTTCTGTCTAGTGTTGATAATGGTGTATTAAAGTCTCCCAATATAATTGTAGAGGCACCTATTTCTCCACTTAGTTTTTCCAGTGTTTGTCTCATGTATTTTGAGTCACCCTGGTTAGATGCATACATGTTTATTATTGTTCTTTTTTTCTTGAAATACTATCCCTTTTACTAATATGTAGTGTCCATATTTGTCTCTTACAATAGTTTTGCATTTAAAGTCTATTTTGTCCAATATTATTATAGCTACTCATGCCCTTTTTTGATTATTGCTTGCCTGTAAGATTGTTTTCTAGCCATTTACTTTCAACCTCCTTGAATCCCTGGGCCTAAGGTGTATATCTCATAGACAGCATATAGATGGATCATCTTTCCTTATCCATTCTGCCAATCTGTGTCTCTTGACTAGTGAGTTCAATCCATTAACCTTCTCTGTTATTACTCTCAAGGAATTACATTAGCCATATTTTTGGAGGTTTATGTATGTCATATGTTGTTTTTATTTTCTTTTTGTCTTTTTAGTTGTTATTACACCTCCAACTCTCTCCTCCAACTCTCTGTCTCCTGTTTTTTGCTTTTCAACCTGCAAAACTCCCTTTAGTATTTCTTGAAGGGCAGGTTTCTTTTTAGTATACTCCCTTAATTTCTGTTTTTCTGTGAATATTTTGAAATCTCCATCGTTTTTGAATGCCAGTATTGGTGGATAAAGAATTCATGGCTAGAAGTTTTTTTCTTTTAGTACTTTAACTAAAGCTACTAAACTTTAGTACTGCCTTCTTGTCTCCATGGTTTCAGATTAGAAATAAACACTTATTCTCATTGATCTCCCTTTTATGTGATGGTTCTCATTTCTCTTCCTGCCTTCAGTATTTTCTCTTTGTCTTGGGAATTGGAAAGTTTGACAAGGATATGTCTCTGAGGAAGCCTGTACATATGCTGCACTTCCTGCATATGAACATCCATCTCCCTCAATAGGGTTGGAAAATTTTCAGCCATTATTTCCTCCAACACTCCTTCTGTCTGCTTTCCTTTCTCTTCTCCCTTTGGGATGCCTGTAATGCATTTGTTTGCGCATTTTGTGTTGTCATTCAAATCCCTAAGTCCCTGCTGGATGTTTTCTATCTTTTTACCTATTTTTTCTGCTAACTGTTTGATTTCAAATGTACTGTCTTCTACATCACTATATCTTTCCCCTGCCTGTTCAAATCTTCTGTTATGTGCTTCCAGTGTCTTTTTTATTTCTTTTATTGTGCCATTCATCACCATCATATCCATTATTTTTTTATGTATGTTTACAATAACTTCAGTATGTTCTCCCGGTGTCTTCTTAATATCCTTAATCTCTTCCTTCACTTCCTTAAGTTGGTCCATGATATTTGTTTGGACAGCTTTGATTAATTGTTCAATGTTCTGCACCTCCTCCTGATTTTTGGTTTGTCCATTGGGCTGTTCCTTGTCTTTCTGTTTTTTGGTATGGTTTGTAAGTTTTTTTGCTGTCTGGCAATCTTTTTATCTTGATGGGTTTATTCAGTTGATTAACTTCTCTCTCTACTCTAGAGTTTTATTTAGTTGTTGTTTGTGTGTGTGTGTGTTAAGTTTTATTTTTACACTTTTTTCTCTTATTCTATTTCCTTGTTGTTGTGTATATTCCTTTGAAGGAAACAGATTAAGGCCAGAGAAAGTGAAAGAGGTAAGAAAAGAAAAAGGATAATAGTAATAATAGTAGTAAAAGTTAGAAAAAGTACCATATAAGACCTAGAAAAATGAATATTTAACTCATGTAAGCAGTGTACAGTTATAGGAATAAAGAAGTGGAGTATATACAATGAAATGGGAAACTGAGTAGAAAAAATATAGAGAGTGAAAGAAGGTCAGAATGATGAGGACAGAGGGAAAGAGAAAAGAAACTTTACACACAAAAAAGTTAATAAAAGAAAGAAAACAGAATAGATGAGATAGAAATAAAAACCAGAAAATTTAAGGACTATACAAAGAGAGGTGGAATGTAAGAACAACAACAGAAAGTGGAAGATAGAAAGATGAAGGAAGGAAAAGAGAAAACATTGGTAGACAAAATTGGTATACACAGAAAAGGAGAAATCAAGGAAGAGAAAACACAGCAAACAAGAAACAAGGGAGCAGCACCTGATTTAAAAGGGTGGTGGTAAAAAGAGTAAAGGAAAACAAGAAAACAAAAGTACAAACAAACATGCAAGGAAGCAGTCAAACAAAAACTGAGGGAAAACAACCTTCCCTCTTAGGCCCCTGAGGGGCTTCTCAGGTTGCCAGTGTTCATCAATCAATTACCCTGCAGACTTCCCTCTTCAGGTTTTGAAGCAGGTTTTAGCAAGTAAACTAAGTTCAATTTTTAAAGAAAGTAAACTTTTTTAGGAAAAATAAGAGACACAAGAGAAGCTATTAAAAAAATAATGTGTATATTTTTCCTGTCCTAAAGTATCAGCTGAATATTTGATGACCTGGTGGATCACTACTCTAAGTGGAGCTGGGAATCTAACTAGGGACTTTGTACATTCAAGGTGGAAACTCCTCCACTGATCTAAACTTTCTGGTTGGTCAGATAGCTCTTCAAAAACTGATCCAGTCACTTTCCCTTGAGTGTGTTTGACTCTTTGCATTTGTATAAATCCCTGCTGATTAGGAGTCTGTCCATGCTCTCTTTCTATTCTTATTGCTTTTTCTCCCTGAGCAGCAGGACACAATAGCCTTTGTGATTGGATTCCCTCTCACGTCTCCAGGTCAGGTTTAGTTCCCTTTTGAAATTCAAATAGGACCCTGGTGCCAGAACTTACTGCAGAAAAATGATTCTCAACCCTCTTTCAGACCACACCCCCTCCTCCCAGGGGACCCTAAATAGGCTCTTGGAAGCTTATTAAGCACTTCCTACTGCCTGCCTCTCTTATGGGAGTAAACATTTTTATAGTTTTCAACACGGGACTAGCCAATTGCCTGGCTCTGCCGTCTTCAAGCCAAATTTCTCTGTCCCAGGGTGTTTAAGTAAGTAAGGCTTCTTCAGCAGATTCACCTCTCCTCTTTTCCTGGTGCCACCTTGAGCCAGCTGGCATGTTCCTCAAAACTCAAAGAGGGTCCAGGCAATCAAACCCACAAAAAGGAAACATCTTTCCACCCTTTGCCAGAACCCTTCTACTCTTGGAGAATGCTCCCTCTGGCTGGGGGCCTGTTAAGTCTGTGACTCATGGCTCACACCAACTTTGACTTGAGAGTGGGACTTAGCCATCCCACAGTTTCCAGACTCAGGGGAAGGAAACTCAGGGTTTTACCTTGAGAAATTTATCTCATTTTCCAGCTCTCTCCAGATTGAAGCCCTGAAGCCTCCTGCTCTGTGGGTTCCCAGTACAGCTCATGTGGGTAGGGTCTTACCCCCATTTAGCCATTTTTTTGCAAAAGATATGATAAGTGCCCAGTTAAACCAACACCATCTTGCCCAGATCACCACCTTTTATTTTAAAATCTATTCTTGAATGTTGCATTTACTTATTCATTTATTTTTAATTTAGTAGCTGCTGGTCAATTATTGGTTTTTAAATATTTAGTTAATTTTAAACTGCATATGAATTTCCTCAATGCCATAATTTTAGTCCAAAATCTTCACAACATGTAAATAAATGTAAATTACCTTTACAATCTGATACAAAATTAAGAATGTTGAATCTTTTGTGATTTGTAAAATATTATGAATATTTTTTGTTAAGCTTAACCAAAAATTTACAATTTCTTTCCAAAGAAACTCCACTACAAATTTAATTAATCTTAAGTGTATAGGGAATGATCCTTACCAAGAAGCAGCTGCAGGAAATTTGGCCTCTTGAGGTTGACACTGACAATTAACCAGGGCTCATATAATTATAATCATTAAAATAATAATATTAAATGGGATATCTTTAAACTCTGAAATGCTTCAGGAAAGCACAAGTAAATAAGTTAAAGTCAGCACAATTATTTATATATGAGATTACTGAAACTTACAAAAGCATATACGTGGGAGAACTGGTCAGTATATTAACCCTTATTTACATTTAGGAATTCATGCCTGAAGTTGAAAAGATGCTCTGTGGAGGAGTAATGACAGGTGGACTGCTTTTCTCAGATACTGTGTGCAGGTGAGAAGGTTGACCAGAGAGATAGCAAAGGAACTCTGGATTCATAATGCCATGAAGAAAATGGAAAGATTAAATTCTTAATCAAATATAATTATTATGGCAATTATTAGAGAGGAGGAGAGAAAGGACTCATCTGCATTTCTCATTAAACAAGTACAATTAAAGAAAGGTGAGGAATTATATGTGGTCTCATTTGGAATAATACCATTTTCAGAAGATCCTCAGAACTATTCATTAACTTTATAACAGAAAAAAACTTCTAGGTCTTTCTACCATAGATGGGGAGTTATCAGAAGTCATGCTAGTTCCCTGGTGCATGAGCAGAATCATTATCTGCTGTGCAGTGTTCGAACTCATTGGCAGATATAGGAGTTTTCTTAGAGAGCATGTCCCATTTATCTTTTGATATTATAGAAAATGAGAAAATAATAATTGAGTGAGTTCAGGCAAAGTTTTAAATTTTAAATATTGGAAATGTGGCTGAATGATTGAAACTTTCCTGGACCTTGATCTCATATTAAATACATTTATTTGCCTAGAATATTTTATATTGTGAATGCTGAAGTATACAGTTCCTACATGAAAATTGAAATTTGCACATTGATTGATTTTTAAAGACTGCCATTTGTTGATTTCCTTTATCCTGATTTCCAGGTAAGAAGCCTTTTCTTGATGTCAAAATTTGCATATTACTTGGCGATATTGTGGATTTTCTTTATTTCATTTTTGCATTATCTTAAAATTTTATACTTTGATGCCAGGGAGACTGTAACATGTAACTAGATATGAGCAACCTCACCATCAACACACAATTCATCCTCATGGATATCTCAACCTCCCGGGATCTACAAGTTGCTCAAAGTCTGCTGTTCTTAGTAATTTATCTGGGAACATTGACTGGGAATCTTCTGACTATTACTGTCGTGGTAACCAACCCTCATCTACACTCTCCAATGTATTTCTTTATAGTCAATTTATGTTTGATAGATCTTTACTACATTTCAATTACTGTCCCCAAAGCGGTTGTGAATTTTCTATGAGGCAGTAAATCAATTTCTGTCACAGAATGTGCTGCTCAAATTTTCCTTTTTATCCTCCTTGCAACCACAGACTTAGCTTTCCTTGCAGTAATGTCCTATGATTGCTGTTGCCATTTGCCACACTCTGCACTATGGACTCACTGTCACCCCATGTATGTGCACACAGGCAGCTGGTGGCTCCTGGGCAAGTGGGTTGGTCAATTCTGCCATCCACACAGGCACCATATTCAGACTTCCCTTCACAGGGTCAAATGTAATCTTTCAATATTTCTGTGATGTACCTCAAATTTTGAGTATTTCATCTTTATATGTTCATTTTTCTGAGCATATGGTCCTAGCTATGAATGTATGCATGGGCTTAATATGTTCTGCTTTATTATTTATATCATACATTAATATATTTTCAATGTTACTTAGCATGCATTCCATGGAAGTTCATAATAAAGCTTCATCCACCTGCATTCATTGTTGGCAATTCTACTTATATTTACAATTTCTGGATTTCTTGCTGTCTTAGGTCCCATTGCAGATAAAGCATCTTTTAGCAATCTGCTTACAGGCATGTTCTACACCATGGTGTTCCTGTTCATAAACCCCCTCATCTATAGTCTCCAGAACAGAGAGATTAACACTGTTCTAGGCAGAATGTTCAACAGCTGTTTAGAATTTCCAACCAGGGTTATCTGAGATTTTAAAAATATGAAAATTTTTTTGAAAGAAGTGTCATTTATATTTGATGTACATTTTTAGGTTTGAGTCTTTCTTTGTAATATATCTAGAGTTCTCTTGTCTAGTTATATTTTGTTGTTTATATGTGGCCATCAGCTATGTATCTCTGTGTCATGGTTTTTCATACTTTATTCTATATTTGTGTAACTTGTATTCTTCTTGAAAAAACGTTCTATATTGTCAAAATGTTTTGGAAAATTATTATGATAGTTTGGATGTTAAAACAATTTATGGCATTTTATAAGACCATGACTTATACATTGGTAGCTAAACTGATGCCTATGATTTTTACATAATTTCATGGTAATAGATCCTTCTACCCTGGAAGAAAAGTGAGTCTTTTGTATTAGATCAGCATTATTTAAAAAATTTTCTTCTTGCGTTCACTCATGTACATGTGCCTGGTCTAATAATAAAGTGATTAGAACTAAGGGATAACTATGGAATTGAGGATTCTATATGGATATAGCACTTAGAACTCTACTAATGCTGGAACCCTTGAAATGTTCAAAAAAGTGGGCTGTAAAACCCTGACCTTTAACACAGAATATAGTTTGCATGCGTTAGGTCTTTCCTCAGCTCTGTATGAAAAGATGTGTGCTGCCCTTGATTCATTCAAGCTTCTGCAAGATGAGAAAGAGGATTCCTTACTAGAGAATAGAGTGAAGCATTGTACTGCAGAACAACAATCTTGCTAATACTACGTGATTCACTTTTTCCAAAATCAAGATAGAAATGTTATCCCCTGGGAAGCGGCTGTGGCTCAATCAGTAGGGCTCCTGTTTACCATATGGGAGGCCCCGGGTTTGGTTCCCGGGGCCTCCTGGTGAAGGCAAGCCCGCCCGCACGGCGTGGTTAGCTGACCCAGCGAGCACAAGCAGCAAGGGGGGGATAAATGAATAAAAAAAAAAAAAAAAAAAAAAAAGAAATGTTATCCCCTGAAGACTGAGTTTTATTTTTCTGATTCCTAAAGGATTAGTCAGTCTTCTTACAGTCTGAGCATATTGTTAGCCTTTTAATGTTCTTGAATTCTTTGAATGCTTCTTGTTTAACTCCAGTGTCTTATCTAGAAAATATTTACTTCTTAGGCACTTATGCTCAGTTATATTCAGCTGTACCTTGTACAATGTGTAAAACAGTTTCATTATGGATCAGTTTTTTTCAACTTAGAGGAAAGAAGTTAATGATGAACAGTGTCTTCCTGGCATCAAAACTAATGATCCTAGTAAAAATCTGAACTTTGCTCATATTCATCCAATGTCTTAAAGACATACTTATATTCATAATACTTATATTACAATGTTTTGGCATTTGAGGAATACATCATATGTCTTTTTACAACTTATATGTTCCTACCTGACTTTTCTTCAGGTAGTTGTTTCCCTGGTAAAGACATCACTAACTGATTTTATATTCAAGTAACAACCTTACGAAGATTAGATTTTACCTTTCTGAATCATTGCATATGTGAATGTCTTTATATTTTATGATCTATAATTCATAATTAAATGAATATTCACAAGTAGAATATCTGCCCAAGTTATTTAACCCTAGATATTTGAATATTTGGATCAATTTTATTCTTATTTTCAGTGGAAACTGAAAAAAATTGAATGCTTTCTGATTCTATTTCTTTCAATTTCTTATTATTTGATATTGTATTTCATTCTTTTTAAAAATATTTTTGAGTGTGTTATTTAATTAATGTGCCCAGCAAGTAGTTACTACATTAAGCAGAATATTAAATGTTCAATTCCTGAAAAGTTTTTGTTTGGATTTGATTTTCATAATGTTTAATCATCAATTTAATTTTTATCTCAGGATTAGGAGGATCATTTAATTTTTCCATATCTTCAACATATTTTAATTATAAATATATATAATGAGAAATAATCTTCAGGATTTCTTCAAATACACAAAATGAACTTTTAGTATTAGAAATTTTGTATTTATATATTTGTATATATATACATATAATACAACCTAGTATTCTAACTCTATGTACTCTGTAATATATATTGCTCATAGTGTGATGCAATGCAAAATTACCCCTTATCCCTTTGAATAGATAAATTAGAGATATTAAAATGTCACAGTCTCCCATCAATTGTCTCAGTATACCGTCATTATTTTAAAATGTTTCCTTTATGTTCTTTTTCATTCAAAATCTCAATTTCAGTCAATACTCTGTTCTATTGAGATGTTTGTTCATAATGTTAATTGAGGTAATTGAAAGACACTGAGAAACTCTGTACCTTGGATGTATGGAGCAGGACTTGATTTGGGGTGTCCCATCAATGCCACATTGCAAGGCTCTTTCCTTTCAGACATCAGTCCGCAAAAGATGCTTGTGGTTCCCCTGACAATATACTCAGTATCTATTTCCATAAACAGATATCTTCAGATAGTTTTAACCTGCACATGGCTGTCTGCTTGGTGCTCTGATGTTAGCAGGATGCAGTAAGGTACTTGATTCTTCCCCAAGCAAAACTCAATCAATGTACCAGAGCTCAGCATTGCATGCTCTTTCCCTTTCCAATAGGCTATAAATTTCTGATTTTTACAATGTCTAATAGATCTTTCTCTCATTCTTTTTCCATCTCTGCTATCACCTAAGGCTTCCTTCTCTGTTTATTGGACACTAATATTCTTATGTTGATTTCAAAATTTATGGATATCAATTCATAGCTAGCTCCCCATTGTCTCCATCACTAATAGTTATAATTTTTCCTTACTATTAAGTTGATGGTTTCTTCATCAGGATGAGAGAAATGTGTTTATCTTAGACTAAAGGTCTATGAAAGATTTTAAGAAGAGATGTGACAGAAAAACATGTGTATTTCAAAAGAAAATAAAGAAATGATTTCTAAATCTTTAGATAAAGAGATGGTTGGAAACTAATTAGAATTCAATTATTTGATTCTCCCTTTAATGCAAGAACTACTGCTTCATCTTGAGAGCTTTTATATTTCTCCCTAAGTCCTTATTTTTCAAATCTTCATTATATTAATGTTATAATTCTGGCTTCAGGTCTAGTTGTTCTGTGTGGCCCTGGTTAGAAATATCTGCCTCCTCCCACCATTCTAGAGATTAGGAGATTTAGAATTTAAATATGTCTGAGCAAGAAGCAGAATTCCACTAGTGAACTAGTAGATTGGTAAAACCCAGCTCAAGAAGTCAGTTCTGGTATTATGCTCACCTGCCACATGGTTGTGTGCTAAGTTTTCAATATGAACCATAGATCACAGGTGATGCTTCTGAAATACAGAGCAGTGAACAAGACACAAACTTGCTCCAGAAGCATAGGGCCATGCACAATTATCTATTACACAGGAGAAAATGAATCTATAGCTCTTGGAAATATGAATAGGTTGAGAGAGGCAATTATAAAAGAATTAAGTAGAAATATTGGTAATAATGTTGAACTCTTCTTCATACATAACCACATTTCTAACTTCAAATGCTGGGTTATCCCAGAAACTAATCTCAGGGGCAAAAAAATAAAAATATATTGATTTTTATTCATCATGTATACACCCATTATTTGTTGCTTGTTCAAATCTTTCATTTTAAGAGTATGTTTGAAGTTGTTTTTGTATTCTTAATATTTAGTGTTCTCTTCCTGTAAGAGGATTGTGTCCCAGTACTCCACTGACACAAAACTTGAGTGTGTAGCAAGCTTAGGCCCAATAAAAAATAAAGGAAAGGGGAGTGTAGATATAAGACTTGATTATATTTACCATAAACTATTTTCTCTTGACACTTGAGGAGGCTGTTCAATGAGTTTTGGTTCCAGAGTGAAGAACACACAAAGGCTATTAACCAGGAATTAAAACTAATTCTACATTGAAAATCGAGGTTTCATTCAAGTATAAGATAAGCTAAGTATATTAATACAACACCACACTAATTCCAAAACTGGTTATATCAATTACATTAGCAAAGCTTGAGAGTTCTCTTTGCTCAACTAATTAAAAATGCTTTTTGGTGTCAGATATTTAAATTTTTTCTACTATGTTGAATGTTTACATACACAGGCATACATGCACATACATACCTGGTGGTGATTTTAAATGATTTTAAATTTGAATATACTTTTATATTAATGTATATTACATGTAAATAAATATGTAATTCCTATCTACATGATTGGTGCCAGATAAATTCACTCAGGTTGTTATATAGAATTTATTTTTTTAAAACGATGAGATTTTTATTCTCAATGGAGATTAGAACAAAGCCAAAAGTCAGAGTTATAGAGGTAAAATACAGATAAAAATGAAAAACAGTCTCTTATATGATATCCCCATTTCCAATGCCATTTTAAGGTGACAGTTACTGCACTGGGAGAACAAATCAAAAACAGTAACTTTGATCAGTTTGGAGTCTCTTATTTTTATAAAATGGGTAATCAAAAATTTGCTAATCAATAGAAAATAAAAAGGCAGCAAAAATCCCTGGTAAATATCCATAGACATAATTATGAATTTATATTTTGCCAATAAAAGATGGGTAGTAGAAAGAGAAAAAAAAAAAAAAAAAAGGGCTGGAAACTTGTGCCAAACCAAACTAAAAGCTGAAGTCTTTGATGCTTTTTCTAAACTCCTATACTAAGTAGTGTTTTTCAATATTTTTTTCCAAGACCCTATCATCCCAATTCATCCCCTTCTTTTCTGTATCTCTGCCCACCCCCAAGAATAAAAAGGAACCATAATTTTATCCAGGACCACCTGGGAAGAAAAGGGGCTGGACTTATGAACAGAACACTTTTAAGTGTAAAGGTACTTGTGAAAACCAGTGAAGGGAGGAAACATTGACAAGGACACAGAACAGTGATAGGTACTTTGGCACTGAGACTCTGAGAGGTGAAGGGCACTGGACCCAGGTCTGAGGTGGATGGCTGACAGCCATCTTGGCTAGATGGGGGAACATATAATTGGCAGGATTCAAGGAGAGGGCAAAGCTGCAACCTCCAAAGGAAGTCTCTAGATTTTGTTCCTAAGTGGATGTGCTTTCCAGACTTCAACAATGAGCTCATAGCTGCTGTTTTCACCCACCTTGACATGCTCCTTAAAGTGCCCTTGGCCTCAGGCTTCTCCACCAGTGCATGTCTTATTAGGCAAAGAAGAAAAACAGGAGCTTGTTAGGGAGCAAGAAACAGGAAATTGCTAGGGAGAGGGAAACAGGCCTTTGTGACTAAAGGCATTTTTCATGAATAAGTTATGATGTACAGCTCCATGCAAGAAATTACAGGAGTAAGATTATATAGTTAAAACTAAAATATCATTTGTTAACTCCATCTGAAAATTAAAGCTCTAGTGTAACCTATATCATGTGACTGCTTTTGGTCTCTTTCAATTTTAGTAAATGTGAATATTTTTGTAATATATAGTGAAATTCATGATGGAATATCTGCATCACTCTGAGAACCAATATTTTCCAGTTGAAACTTCATGATATACAAAATCATGCATGAGTAAAAGATATACTCAAAATACCTTAATAGATCAATGAATTTAAATCTTAGAGAGTATGAAAAGTTGTTAATATGATGTCAGATTAAAAATCGCAAGACTTCTTTAAGAAACCACCATTTGTTGACTTTTGGTGTAGCATCAAAGAATATGACAATTTTCTGAAAGTGCTATGAGTATACTCCTTTCATTTTGTAACCACATAATTGCATGTGACCATATTTTTTTTCATATTCTTTAACTAAGAAAATATTGCAACAGTTGAAATGAAAAAGCCAATATGAGAATCCAATTTGGTTCTATCAATTTAGAAATTGAAGAGGTTGTCAAAATATTAAAGGGGTTTTCTGCTTCTATAGATTTAATTTCTAATCACTACTCACCAAACTTCAGCCTGACTTTTATAATTCTGGTGATAAACTGCAGAGGTACAGAGAGATATCTATTTTTGAGCCTTCAATTCCAAGATTTTCCACAGAGTTTCTTAGCCTCTCACATTATATTTATCTCCAGACTTGCAATAATTAAAGAAAATATTCAGAACAATTGACTCCTTCCTTAATAAAGTCTTCTTAGGGGTAATAATTTACATTCTGAAGGGAATTTAACTTTAGTGATCACATCTTATGTGCAAAGATCTGTTCGAAACACATTTGGTGAGTGAGTCCCACTCTGTGACACAACCACTTTTTGATTTTTGTTTTGTACATATTTTCCTTTTAAAATCAACTCTAGAGTATTTCATTTTCTTAAATTTAGTAGCTGGTCAAAATTGATTTTTATTTTTTCAATAATTTTTAATCTGCATATGATTTTTCTTAATGTCATAATGTTAGTACTCAAGTGTAGGAAAATTTATTTTTTAGTGTTAACAAGATTGTATGTAGTTTCTATATGAAAAAACAACATTTATATTCTGATATAAAATTGAAAATATATTGATTCACCTGTTATTTGGGAAACTTTAATGACTAATTAATTAAGTTTAACAAAAAATTATTTAATAATTTTATTTTGAAGAAACACCACTACAAATTTAATTTATCTCAAGGGTATACAGGAGGAATTCTTACCAAGCAGGAGTTGAAGGCAAGATGGTTCTCTTGAGATTGAGACTGACAGTTAACCAAGTCTCATGGAAGGTATGACCAATAAGTATCCTTACAAAAGGAAAAACATGTATATAAAGAATCCAGAAGCAGAATGTTTGTTAAAAGTGTACCTACCTGATAAGAGTTTCCATGAATTTTATTCAGTGAAGAAATAGGCAGGATCATAGATGTTAAAAATCTTTTAAATATTTCAAAGAGACATCCATGTTACAGAAGATAATCTTCTTTGACTTTTCACTCACTGCAGCCAACTGAGAGGGGAACAGACATCTTCTTCCCTGTCAGTTGTTTCAAGAGAAAAGGGAAGAAAGGTCACTTTGCTTTTCTTCAGTGAATTCAGCCAGCAGTCTGCTTTGAATCTCTGATCTGGAGATTCAACACAGGAACACCTCCATGGAAAGGTGTGCTGACTAGAACCATCTGTTGGCTGATGGAAATTGCATTGATAAAAACTGTTCACACTCTGTATCCAACCCCTTGGAGAAACTCTGCACCCCCCCCCCCCCAGTGAGACCTTGGCCTGATTTTGAAAACTTAGGCTGGGCAATTTTAAAGGCTGCGAATAAGTTGAACCAAACATCAAAAAAGAACTATGAAAAAAATCAAAAAGCAAGAGGAGATGTAAATATTCTCACTGTCTTGATTTTGTGATAATCATGGTAGGCTAAACATTCATTATATTAGAAGCCATGCATGTGTCCCCAGACCGAGTTTTTCTCTCTAGGTTTAGTTTTTAGAATGCTGGTGATTAACCAAGACTGATTTATTACCTCACCATTCTGTATGAGAAATGACTGAAACTCTAGGTCAACCTTAATAGATGTTGTTTCACAACAATGCAAGTTATTGGTGGTGGGGTGATGTATGGGACCCCTGTATGATGTTGTGTATGTTTACAACTTTTACTATATACTTATTGTTTCTGTATGTTCATGTATGAATGATATACTTAAATAATTTTTTTTAAAAAAAGTAAAAGAGAGAAATTGGCCATCAGAGAAAATTTAGCAACATATTCAGAAGCCTAAACATCAGCAAAAATTACAAGCCATAATAGAAAACAGGAAGACATGGCCCAGCCAAAAGAACAAACCAAATATCCTGAGGAGATACAAGATTTAATTAAATTAATCAGTGATAATCACACAAGTCTCCTAAATCACTTCAAAGAACTTAAGAAAAATATGACTAAAGAAATAAAGGATATTAAGAAGACACTGGGAGAACATAAATAACATTTTTTTTTATTTTGTAGAAATTTATTCACTGTGAGAAACAAAATATGAGAACAATGGTTGCAGAAGACAAATGAACCTAAAGTGGTGGCATTTTTGAAAAACCAAATGGTTCCCTCCCAGATCTTAAATTTCTAGGCACACTCACTCCTTGCTTGGGAGTTCCAATGTCCAAGGAAAATGGGGGATGGCTAAGAGTTTGGTAGGGCTGAGTAAAAAACGTTATCTTATTACCATCCCATTCCTTTCTAGCAAAATGGATTCAAAGGTAGCGGGGAGGAGAGAGATAAATATTGAATGAATTTACTAAATAAATAACATTTTGAAAGCCTGCAAAGAAAAGTAATAGACCTTATGGGAATGAAAGACATGATGGATGAGATTAAAAATACACTAGAGGCACATAAGAGTTTGAAGACCGAATTAGTGATTTCAAAGACAGAGCATCTGAACTGCAAAGACAGGAGAACAGAAGGAGAAGAGAATGGAAAAAATGGAGCATAGTCTCAAGAAATTGAATGACAATGCAAAATGCACAAACATTCACATTATTGGTGTCCAATAAGGATAAGAGAATGGACAAGGGATGGAAAGAATATTTCATCAAATAATGACTGAAGGCTTCCCAACTCTTAACGGCAGACATAAATACCAGTAATCAAGAAGGACAATGTAACCCCAACAGAATAAATCCAAATATACCTACCCCAAGAATCCTACTGTTCAGAATGGCAAATATCAGAAATAAAGAATTCTGAAAGCAGCAAGAGAAAAGCAATGCATCACATATAAGGAAAATTCAATAAAATTAAGTGCCTACCTCTTATCAGAAACCATGGAGGAGGAAGAAACTGTATGAGGTATTTAAAGTACTGAAAGAGAAAAACTGTCAGCCAAGAATACTGCATCCAGCAAAGCTGTCCTTCAAAAATGAAGGTGAGTTCAGTCTTCAGAGAAAAACAGAAACTGATAGACTATGTTACCAAAAGGCCTGATTTGCAAGAGACAATAAAGGGGGTACAGCAACCTGAAAGGAAAAACAAGGGCCAGAGATTTGGAGAAATGTTTAGAAATGAAAATTATTAGGAAGGATAAACCAAAGGATAAGAAAACAGACAAAGAATGATATGACAACAGAGAGCCGAAGGACAAAATGGATGAAGTAAATAATGCCTTTACATTAATAGCATTGAATGTTAATGGATTGAACTCCACAATTAAAAGACATAGACTGATTGAATGGGTTAAAAAATGTGAGTCATCTATGTATTGTGTACAAGAGACCCACCTCACATATAAGGACACAGCCAGGTTAAAAGTGAAAGGTTGGAAATAGGTATTCCATGCAAATAGTAACCAAAAAAAGGGCTGGAGTAGAGCAGATAAATGTAAAATAATGGCATCATAGTATATGAACAAGAATTACTCAAAAAGTGGCAAATTTTTCCTGTGATCAGTATTATGTAATTTTTTTCATACAAAATAAACACTTGCTTTTAATTGAGGAGGGCTGGAGAAGAGATATATTTTGGATAATTCATTTTTCTTTAACTCTTTTTTATACATACTCTTTAATTAAAACAATCTATTTGGATCAATAATGATTTACCATGCCTACCATTGAACATGATTTTGAGTTTCTCTGCTTCACAAAATTTTGACTTGGCAAATTGTTCTTGGCTATAATTCATTCCAATAGGATATGAAGAATTTCCAAATAGGAATTTGATTATCTAGAAAAAATTATGGCATAAATAGAAATTAAATAAATAAGTCAACAATTTATTTCATTCTTAGAGATTATTACATCTAAAAGTCAGAGATGTAATATAAAAATTAAAATTATATCATAACTATTTTCTATTATATTTGAATTATTATTTACATTTATAAAGATTTGTTACTATGCTATATATTTTATATAATATATTAAATCTAACCTGGCCTTGGCCTCTCTTTTAAAATTTGTAATTTCTTTCAATCTATTTTTCTATTTATTTTGCAGTTTTACAATAAAGGACTTTTTAACAGCTAAAAATCCCTTTGATTTTATACACATTGGATAGATCAAGTGTTATGTGAATATATCTCAATAAAACTGCCTAACAAACAAATAAATAATTGTGCAAGAAGAGCCAGAAATAGCAGCTTTGTACAGCAGGAGAAACAGTTGAGGAATTTTCTTGTTTGTCTGTTTTATTATTATTTTTATTATTATTGAAATAATAAAAATACATTAATAATGATTGAAGTGATGAACACACAAGTATGTGATTATACAAAATACCATTGATTGTACACTCTGAATAAATTGAATGCTTTATTAATATGTATCAATAAAATTGATTTGTTAAAAAAAGAAAAATATAAATCTAGCTCAAGCTCCTTCAAAATATGAAAGAAGGGAAGCAAGTGTAGCTCAGTGGTGGAGCTCATGCTTCACATGTACAAGATCCCAGGTTCAGTCCCCAGTACCTCTTAAAAAATATTGAAGAGGAAATAATATTACATAATGCATTGTATGAAGACAACATCAAACTAATAGAAAGGATGAATTAAGATGTTACAAGAAAAAAAAAAGATGTTACAAGAAAAGGAATTTACAGACCAATCTCACTAATGAACATTGATGGAAATATTCTCAAGAAAATACTTGCAAATTGTATCCAGCAACATATTGAATTAATATACACCGTGATTAAGTGTTTTAGCCAAGGTATGCAAGCATGGTTCAACATAAGAAAAATCAATTATTGTCAAACACCATAATAACAAATTGAAGAAGAAAACCTACATGATCATCTCTATTGATGCAGAAAAGAACACAACATTGTAAAAGGAAATCTAAGAAAACCTAAATATATAAAAAGATATTCTGTGTTCATGGGTTGAAAGACTAAATATTATTAAGATGTCAATTCTATCCAAATTGATTTACAGATTCAATGCAATCCTAATATAAATTCCAACAACCTTTTCAGAGAAATGGAAAATCTTATTATCAAATTTATTTGGAAGGATAAAGGGTCCCAAACAGCCCAAAATTCTTGAAAATAAGAACAGAGTTGGAGAATTCATACAACCTCACTTTAAAAACATATTACAAAGCTACAGTGGTCAAAACTGCATAGTATTGGGATAAACATAGATATATTCACAAATGGAATGGTATTGAGGGTTCAAAAACAGACCCACACATCTATGGCCAACTGATATTTCACAAGGCTGCCAAGTCCACTCAATTGGGACAGATTAGTCTCTTCATCAAATGGTGTTGGGAGAACTGGATATCCATATCTAAAAAAGCAAAGAGATCCCCATTTCACAGCCTATACAAAAATTAACTCAAAATTAATCAAAGATCTAAATATAATTTATGGGACCATAAAACATCTAAAAGAAACTGTAAGGAAGCATCTCTGAGATCTTGTGGTTGGCGATGGATTCATAAGCTTTACACACAAATCACAAGCAATAAAAAAAATTAGATAAATGGGGCCTCCTCAAAATTAAATATATATATATATATATATATATATATATCAAAGGAGATTGTCAATAAAGTGAAAAGTCAGTCTACTCAATGGGAGAAAAATTTTGGAAACCACATATCCAACAAGGTTCTAATATCCAGCATATATAAAGAAATCCTACAACTTAAAAAAAAAAAAAAAAAAAAAAAAAAAAATTAACTGAGGTATAATCTTGAAGATAGTTTACCAGGTGATAGAATGTGAGTAGAGAATGAGGAGCCAATTCTTAATCTGTGCACAGTTTATAATTAGGTTGATTGTAATGCTTTGGAAATGGACAGAAGTGCTGGTAGCACAACAGTGGGATTGTGATTAAAAGTACTGAGTATGTCTGTGGATGTGATTGAAAGGGCAAGCTTTGGGTTATATATGATGCCAGATAGAAAGCCAGAGGATCAAACATGGGATTCTATAATACAGTGAACCTTGTGGTGGTAGAGGATTGTAATTAATGGTGCACATATAGGAACATTCTTTCAGTATCTATGGCAAATGTGCATAAGTGGCCACAGCCTCCACATAAATTATATGATTACTTCAATTGCTAGAATCACTATAAGTCTATAGTAGAATACCACTAAGTCTGCTTTAGTCCATAGTTTATTCCCCAATCCTGAGGATTCTGGGATGGTAGATATCTGCTCCAGCTCACTGGAGAGACCACCTCACTGGCCAGGGAGAGGGAAAAACAAGTGTAATGTGGACTTAGGAATTGACCTAAATGACATTGCATTGACAGACACAGGCCATTATATATCTTGCCATAACCTACAGAATTGGGTGGGAAAGAGTGTAACTACAATGTAAATTTTATTCCATGCTTAGTGGCAATGCTCCAAAATGTGTTCATCAATTGCAACGAATGTACCACACTAATGAAGGATGGTGTTAATGTGGGAAAATGTGTAAGATATGGGGAGAAGGGAATATGGGAATCTCTTATATTTTTTATGTAATATTTATGCAATCTAAATATCTTTTAAAAATAATTTAAAAAATGAAAAAGAAGAGATACACACAAAAAATGTACATCACTTTTACAAGGAAATGATAGGGGTATGGTATATGGGGAAAATATATCTAAAGCAAAATATGGACCATAGTAATATTTTACCATTCTTGCATCAATTGTAACAAAAATACTAAGCCAATGTTAAGTGTCAAAAATATGGGGATTTTATGGGAATCTTGCATATATTATTCTTAGAAAAATGTTATACACCACAGAAAAAAACAAATTTCCTTGTTAGCTATATTGTGTTACCCTGAGGTTTCTGTCAAAGTACATGTAGCCTGCTGCAGGTCAAAGCCTCATCATCAGAAAAAAAGAAGAAGAATGAGAAGTACAGCAAGTATATAATTTATGCTCTACCTGCCAATTAATATAATCTTGGTAAGAAAGTAAAAATGGGATATTGTCAGGAGTCCTGACAGACAAGGCCTTTTCAACATCTTGAAAGTTATATAGGTATATGAGATATAAATGTGTCCTTATTGCCATAGTTATGTTTTCCAGATAGAGGTCCGTATACTACCTAACAAAATAGTAAATTTTCCTCTAGGGATGTACTGTTCTTTCTCAAATAAGACAACAAAAAACTCTGAAGTGTATATATATATGTTGCCTAATTAAAGAAAACAGGCCAATAAGCCAAGCTCTTGATCTTAAGGCTTACACTTATGAACCTTATTCCTGTAATAATGAAACTAAGCCTAAGTATAATTAATGCCAAGAGTTGCCTCATGAAAACCTCCTTGTTACTCAAATGTCGCCTCTCTCTAACACACACTCTGAAAATAAACACTCAATACATTCCCCCAGATGTGGGCAATGACACCCAGGGATGAGCCTTCCTGGCACTGAGGGATTATTAACAACCATTATTCAGCAATGCATTTGGAGAAAGACCTTGACCAAAAGGGGGAAATATTAAATAAAATAGAGTTTCTATATCTAAAAAGAGATTTCAAAGTGAGTCAGGAGGTCATTCAGAGGTTACACTTACATAGGCCTCAGATAGACTTCACAAACTGCCACAGTTAACAAAGCCTCAGCTAAAGGTCATCTGAGGCCTGGGGACATCTGGACACCACAGGCAAGCCATAGGGCCTCACAAAATCAAAACCTCTCAGTGGGCCCTATCTGAAATATTTGAAAACCTATTTTCCCAATATAACATTGTTATACTCTTTCATAATTCCCCTAACCATGATTATTCTACTCCTTTTATCTGAACATATAATTTTCAATTTACCTGTTAATTATATTTCTTAGAGACACAAAGTCTTTGGCTTGTTCATATGCCTCCTGAACCCTGAAACTCAAAAGTTATGCAGGCAACTCTTACTCTCCAGTTCTTTGAGCTTTTTCTAGACAACTAAAAAAATGATAATTATGGACCAGCCATACCCCAAAAGAAAGGAGTATCTTCAAATGAAAGCAAAATAATTCCATTCCACTGCCCCATAACATCTATGCCCCTTCTCAGCCTGAAGCAGTCAGTGTTGACATCATCACAAATCCCTAAAGATTGAGGTATAAACAAAAATGGGGGGATAGTGTAATCACAGACCAAATCAGTTTTTTTAAAAAAAATTGTTATATTTTTTTAAATGACTATCTTGTAACATTGATAAAAAAATATTTTTTTTGAAATTAAGAAATTGATTGGCCATTGATGTGAAGGTTTATTTCTATACTTTCAATTCTATTCCATTGACCTATGTGTCTGAACTTGTGCAAGTACCACACTGTTTTGTTTACTGTAGCCGTTTTAAAATATATATTTTTTATTTTTTAAAAGATACTTAGATTGCATAGATGTGTTACATAAAAAATAAAGCAATTTCCCATATGCCATTCATTTCAATTGATGAACACATTTTGGAGCATTGCCACTAAGCATGGATTATAGTTTACATTGTAGTTTACACTCTCTCCCACACAATTTTGTAGATCATGGCAAGATATAATGGCTTGTATCTGTTATGGCAATGTCATTTAGGACAACACCCAAGTCCCCAAAATGCCTCCATAATACACCCGTTTTTCCTTCTGCCTGCCCTCAGAACCTCCAGTGGCTACTGCCCCCACATAAATGACATAACTTCCTACATTGCTAGAATCACAATAAGTTTATAATAGGATACTAGTAAGAATACTTTGGCCCATAGTTCATTCCCCAATCCTGAGGATTCTGGGATGGTGATGTTCACTCCACCTCTAATTGAGAGGGGGCTTCAATCCCATAGGGCAGATGCATGGGACTCACTTGCAGGTACACACTCTCTCTTTTCCTTGGGATGGTCATTTTTCATCATCATCTCCTTGTTAGTTGTCCTGGGTTTGTCCAACGAAATGGAGAGTAGGTGTTGCAACTGTGTTGAATTTCAGGACCCAGCTGGGTCATGGACTGCCCAAAGATTTAAGTCTCTTGGACATAGACCTACCAACTCCAGGTTGGTATAGGTTCAACTAGAAGGGTCAGAAGAGCCATGTGTGGGGAAACCACAACTGAATCCAACTCTGTCACAGTAGTAAGCACAAACTCCAAAGTAGGGCCTACTGGCAAGGCACCAAACTTCTGTGCTATGTGCCCTGACTATAGTGTCTGGATGTCTCCAGAGTCCTCAGGAGCCCTATTATTTGAGGTGAGTTAGTATTTACTTTGGCAGTCAATGAGATCCTGCTGAGACATGCATAAATATAACCTCTGGAATGACATCCCAACTCCCTTTGAAGTCTTTTAGCCATATAAACTCATTTGTCTTTACCTTTTCCCCCTTTTGGTCAAAGTCTTTCTCCAGTTGCATTGCTAGTTGGTGTTTGGTAGTAATTCCTTGGTGTCAGGGAGTTTCAGCCCAGAGAGTCATGTCCCATGCTTGGGGGAAGGTAATGCATTTATCTGCTGAATTCAGCTTATAGAATGGCCACATTAGAGCAACTAGAAGGCTCTCAGGAGGTAACTCTTAAAAAAACTACAATACTAGACTAAGATTCAATTTCAAAAGTAAAGGTTCATAAGTACAGTCATCAAAATCAAGGACCACCCTCCTTCACTAGTCATTGCCCCTGAACTTGGCGGATTCTTGCTTTTCCATTAGAGAATGTGGCAGAGCTCCCCAGGATGGGAATTTGATATTCTTTGGTTATTGTGTGAATCTCCACCCACCATGACAAGGCCCCATGAATACTTGAAAACATTTTTATGCCTTATATGTATGCCCCAGGTGAACCTCCTCTCAGGTATCCAACATCACTGTCATCTCACACCATTGATCCTCCCTTTACATAGTTGTAACCCTTCTGTTATCCAAAACTTCTTGAAAAATGAAGCCAAGAAAACAACAATTAATAGGAAAATAAAATAATAATAATATTATTAAAAATAAGAAATAAAATACAAAAAAAATTTAAAAAGCAAAAAATTTGGAGCAATAAAAAATAATGAAAAATATTTAAAAAATATTTGACATTATGTCTTTCATCACTATAAAATCTGTTGCCTTGTATGTACAGTGACATTTTCTTCCATTTATTCCCCCAGGGTCTTACTTTTTTCATTTTGTGTTCAAAGAAGTTTTAGGTTACCAAAAAGTCACTTACAGAATATATAGGATTCTTATATACCTAACATCCTCCCCCTTTTCTCCTTTCCCCTACTAATAGTATTTTATATGGAGATGGTACATTTGTTACAAGTCATGTACAAATAGTGAAATGTAGCTACTAACCATTGTCAATGGTTTACATTATATTTTACATTTTGGACCGTACTCTTTTATAAATTTTGATGAAACTTAACATGGTTTGTATCCATCATTGCAAGATCACGTATAACACTTCCATCAACCTCAAAAAGTTCCATGTTCCATCTATTCTATTCCTCCCTCTCCCTCCCCTTGGGGCCCACAGCAACCACCAGGATTGACGCCTTGAAGAAGAAGGTTCACAGTTACTTGCAGCAAAATTGAGGGCTTGACATACTGATCTGTCCTCCTCTATTAGACACTGCCTATGCTCTGGAAAGACTCCCACCTGTATATTTGAGAAACAGCAGGACTCCCCAGGATCAGAGTCCAACAGCTTCTGGCTCATAATTTGGGTCTCCACCCACTGATTCAACCCATTATGACAAGATGATCACTCACACACTCCCTAGATGCCTGCCCAGGTGTGCCCTGTCCAGAATGTCCCGCACATCCAACACCCTAAACCAGTAACCCTCCCTTGCCATATTGCCAAAAGAACATTCCCAATGTTGTAGAATTGAAAGTAAGGACAGGAACAGATATATGCACATCAATGTGCATAGCAGCATTCTTCACTTTTGCCAAAAGTTGGAAACAACCGAAATGTCCAGCAACAGATGAATGGATAAACAAATTGTGGTATATATACACAATGGAATATTACTCAGCTGTAAGAAAGAATGTAGTATTAAGAAACAGAATAACATGATTGAATCTTGAAGACTTTATGTTGAGTGAAGCAAGCCAGGCACTGAAGAACAAAATTTACATGACCTCGCTTATATGAATTAATCAAATTCAGCAAACTTACAGAGCTAGTCTGGAAGATAGTATTACAGGAGATAGAAAGGGAGAAGAAAGTTGTGAGCCAATGCTTGTATTGACAAAATCTATAATAAGGTGTAAGTGTGTAGTTGTGCAGTAGAGGGGCATGACGGTGGTGAAATGATATTATTGGGTTGGCTGGTGCTGGTTTGTCAGGGGCCTAGGGTTGGGAGTGTGGATTGGACTGTCCACAGAACTGGGGGGAGGATTGGGAGAGGGAGCATGTATGTGAACACTGGGGATTTGTGGGAACTGTATCTTTTTATGAAATTTTAATATCTGGAAATATGAGTCCTCCAATTTTTTTTTTCTTTTTCATGATGGTTTTGGCTTTTTGGGGCTCCTTACCAATCCATATGAATTGTTGATTGGCTTGTCCATTTCTGCAAAGAAGGCTGTTGGAATATTAATTGAGATTCCATTAAATCTAATAATTGCATTTGGTAGATTTGACATGTAATCAATAATTAGTCTTCCAATCCATAAACGTGGAATATACTTCCATTTATTCTATGTTCTTTTATTTCTTCTAGCAATATTTTTATTGTTTTCTATGTAAAATTCCTTTATATACTTGGTTAAAATTTTCCTAAATACTAGACTTTATTGTTGGTTTTTGAAAATATGATATTTTTCTTTATTTCCTTTTGAGATTTTTCATTATAATTGTATAGAAACACCACTGATTTTTGCATTTGATCATTTACCCCACTACCTTGCTGAATATGTTTATTAATTCTAGTATTTTCTATCTTGGATTTATTGGGATTTTCCATATATTGGATCATATTCTCTGCAAATAGCAAAACATTTGCTTCTTCCTTTCCAATTTGGATACACTTTATTCCTTTTTTCTCATCTAATTGCTTTACCTTCAGTAAAATGTTGAATAAATGTTGTGGCAGAAGGTATGCTTGTCTTATACTTGAAATTAGTAGGGAAGCTTTCAATCTTTCTCCATTGAGTATAAAGTTACCTTTGTGCTTTTTTATATATGTCCTTTATGATGTTGAGAACATTTTTTTCTATTTTTGGTTTTCTGCATGGTATCATGAAGAATGATGGAAGAACTCTTATCATTGGTATAAAGGCAGTGGCCACCAGAGGTAATGAGGGATGGATGAGGGAAGAATAGGTGTAATATGGGGACATTTTGGGGATATTGGATTTGTCCTGCATGACATTGCAGTGACAGATGCAGACAATACTATATTTTGTCATAACTTACAAAATTGTGGGGGACAAAGTATAAATATAAATATAATATATACTATATAAACTTTAGTCCATGGTTAGTAGCAATATGGGTTCATCAATTGTAACAAATGTACCTCACTGATGAAATAGGTTGTTTATGTGATAAAGTGTGGGAGGGGGAGGGATTGGAGCATACGGGAATCCCTTATATTTTTATGTAAAATTTTTGTAATCAAAATCTTCTTAAAAATGAAAAAAATATATATATAAAAATAAGAAAAAGAATTGGTCCTGTGAATCTGGGAAAAGATGGTGTCAGAGTAGGTCAACCAAAAAGGAAGAAGCTGCCTGAGGGAGTTGCTATAGGGATCTGCAGACCAGGAGAGTGCAACATGCATCATCGAGGAGGGATTGGGGACAGAAAAATGAAGAAAATGAAAGAAAAACTCATCCTCATGGCTCAGAAAGGAATCAACTCCCCAACCATGAGGAAAACAGTGCTGTTGAGACCCATGGCTTTCTTTTGTCAATTGAGAAGGATATGGACATGTTGGTCTTTTAGAAGAGGGAAAGTACAGCAGATGGCTAATTATGGTTTTTGTTTTGTGAGGCTAAATGGCAGGAACCAATTTAAAGATGTAACTCAGAAAATCCTGTCAGTGGAACTTGGAAGACCCACTTCTGTGGAATGGCTTGCCAAAAAATGCCATCTGCAGGCAGGTCAGTAAAGGGAAGGAAGAAAATATATGTCTCTCATCCTAGTCCACCTCACTGTGAATCTGGTCTGTACCCATTAGTGGGTTCCTGGCATTGTTTTCATTATTTAAACAGGGCAATCACAATATTTTAAAGAAAAAAATGATCCCCAGATAAGAGAAGAGTTGTGTAACAAAAGCTCTTGGCTGGGAAGCGGCTGTGGCTCAATCAGTGGGGCTCCCGTTTACCATATGGGATGCCCCGGGTTCGGTTCCCGGGGCCTCCTGGTGAAGGCAAGCCTGCCCACACAGCGTGGTTAGCTGACCCAGCGAGCACAAGCAGCAAGGGGGGGAAAAATGAATAAATAAATAAAATCTTAAAAAAAAAAAAAAAAGCTCTAGGCAAAAGAGGGATATTGACTGTGATAGTAATTTCACCAATATAATCAGATACCTAGAAATTAGCAAAAAATTAAAAGCCATACTAAGAAACAGGAAGAGATGTCTCATCTAAAGGAACAAATCAAGAATCCTGATTAGACACAGGATTTAAGACAACTAATCAAGGATGTTCACACAAACTGCCTAAATCACTTCAAGGATTTAAAATAAAACATGTCTAAAGAGATAAAAGATATTAAGAAAACACTGGATGAGCATAAAAACAATTTAAAGAAAACCTGCACCAGATGCCGCCTGTCCAAAATCCCCCCCAATCCAACACTTTAAACCAGTCAGCATATAAATGCATTACCTACACCCTGGCATGGGACATGAGATCGGGGATGAGCCTCCCTGGCACTGAAGGATTACTACCAAGCACCAGCTGGTCATGCAACTGGAAAAAGACTTTGACTAAAAGGGGGAAAAGTTAAAGGGTTTATAAGAGACTTCAAAGTGAGTCAGGAGGTCATCACAGAGGTAATGCTTCTGTATTTCTCAGCAGGATATCATAAAGTGTCAAAAGTGGATACCACCTCAAATAGTGGGTCTCATGAGGTCTCTGGAGACACCTAGGTCCTGTGGTCATGGCAGATAGTTCCGGAGTTTTGTGCCCTGCAAGTGGGTCCTACTTGGGTGTTTGTGCTTACGACTGTGACAGAGTTGTACTCAGATGCGACTTATCTACACATGCCTCTTCTGTCCCTTTTATTTGAACCTATATTTGGTGCTGGAGTTGGTAGGTGTATATCCAAGAGTCTTGAATAGCTGGACTGTCCACATGTCAGCTGGGGCCTAGCTTCAGTGGAGTTTCAAAATGTACTCTTTAGTTCATTGGAGTCACCCAGGACAACTAACAAGGATGTGAATTTGGACAACCACCACACCAAGGAACCAAAAGAGTCAACATCTGCAAACAGGAGAATGCCATCCTTCAGCTATGTGAGATCAAAGTACCCTCTCAATTGAGGTGGAGTGGGCATCACCATCCCAGAATCCTCAGGATTGGGGAATAAAATATGGACTAGAGTGGACTTACTGATATTCTAACTATAGACTTATTGGAATTCAAGCAATATGTTCAGTCTGTGTTCCAACTGTGAAATCCTGCTGACTTTTTGTCATACTGTTGAAGAAGTCTGATATAGAATTTAATGAGAAAAAAAATAATTATTTTTAAGACCTCAACTTATACATGAAGTTGGCTTAAATAGGTTAGAGCTTCTTATAAATATTGAATTTAGCCACTTTTAATCAAAGTCATCATACAATGCTATCAGTAAGTTTTCAGTAAACTTGTTGGTATAAAACAAGAACAACTACTTATTGAAGTAGTTTTTTGAAGGATCCTGAAATAAAATGAGCAAAGAAATAGAAAGATTTATTCTCGAGATCAAGAGGTCAGTCTGAAAGTGACAGGCATCCTGCCTGCTTACAGTTAGAAGAGCTTTTCTAGAAGTAGTTACATTTGTCAGGAGGTAAAGGAACACAGAGCAGGAATGTGAAATGCATCAAAACTGAGAATTAGAGAGCGCTAGATACGCAAGTGTGAAATTGTACTTTCTGCGGTTTCAAGGCAACAAGGAAAGCCATTCCCAATTTGATGACATGAGTTAAAATATGATTCAAAGCTGAAGGAACTTCAGAAGAAAACATTCAGCACTTGAGGGTTAAGTAAGGGTTTTGCTAAAGGTGACTGAAAAAAGGAAATTTATGAAGGAATCAGGTGTGAGTATAACAGCCATTAACGATCCACATATCAACAATGCCATTCTAGAAAATCAACTGTTCAAGTTCTGAAGTATCTTCAGGTTTTATGGGAAAACATAACAGTATTTGACAGAAAACAGAAGGAAAAATATATGAAATTTGGTGAACTTGATATTATTAATATATAAATACATTTCCCCATGGGTAATATCTACCTATCAAGAGTTGCATGTGATTCTTTTGAACAGAGACCACTTAGCACATATGAAAATTAAAGAAGTACATGGAGAAGCATGAGAAATATATGATGGCATTTAATGGGAACAATTTAGTGGTCATGAAATGTATTATAATTGACTATAATATTTTGATAAGCTCAAATAAATATTACCCTCTGATCTCTGCTCAGATTATACAAGGTCATCATATTATCATAAATATTAACATTCATGGACTAATGAGACAAGGATGCATAGAAATTACCTATTTTAAATTCTTTTAATCTTCTAGGCAAATCTTCAACTTCTAATAGATCAATTTTTTAACTAGTAAATGATAGAGCTATATGCAAAAATGGATAAGCTCATAAATATTATATTTTACTGTCACCCCTATTCTGGAAAGAAGTGTAAAAAGCAGGGAGACCAAAGGAACATGAGGAAACATGATATAACCTACTTAATAGAATAAAAATAGATTAATATGAGGCAATATTTGTGCTTAGGATTATTCCTTCTACATGTGGACCCTTCATATTTCTTAGGAGTTATTTGTGTGACTCTTCATGGCCAAGGGAAATCTTCCTAAGATGCCCAACTCCACCACAGTGACTGAGTTCCTGATTACAAGATTTTCTGATGTGTAGGAGCTCAAAGTCTTACATGCCATGTTATTTCTACTGATGTACTTGGTAACCCTGATGGGGAATCTTCTCATTGTCACAGTGATCACCTTCAATTGGAAATTTCACACACCCATGTATTTATTCCTTGGGAATCTGTCTTAGACATGTGCTACATTTCTGTCACGGTCCCCAAGGCATGTGTCATCTTCCTGCTTGACAACAGGGAATTTCCATGGCTGGATGTGCAGGGAGAGAGGAAAAAACTTTGAAATCTGTGTTCTTCACATCTTTGTGGTGACCACCTTTCTCAGCTCAGCTGCTGTTGTGTATGTGATGCCAACCTCCAACTCACACCCAATTCAGGACATGCTCAGTCCTGTGTTCTATTCTATAGTCCCTTCTTTCTTGAATCCTATAATGTATAGTTTTAGAAATAAGTAGATAAAGGAGGCTGTAAGGAGAATTATGAGGAGAAAGCTTTATTGAGGAAAAAGAGCATAATTCTTTGAACCTGAATTTTTTAATCATGAAAAAAAATTAATTCTCAGACTAGTGTTTCAGGGAATTCCTGTTAACCTGTGATTCATTAGTGCTCCCCCTTGATCACAGAGCAGGGTTTACTTAGAACTGCATTTTGGTCGTGATTAGCTCCTACACTTACTTTATATCGACTTTGCAAAAGGTCTAGACACTGAGCAGCACAGCAGTTTACAGTTTCCACGTTCACTTCCAAGTGCCCCCAGAGAGGTGTCCCGTAACCCTTTCAGCAAGTTTCCCAACTGTGTTTGTATTTTAAAATGGGCAGTGCAGTTTAGACTATGTAACATTTAATGGCTGTGTACAAAAACAAACAAATTTTAGGAAACCAAAGTTTCAGGGAAGAGGGGAGACCTGCTATGGCATCCTCTTCAGATGGGTTTACATGAACTTCTGCATATTGGAGAGTGTCTTGATCCAAAACACAATGATACTATGTGTTCTTTACTCCCCTCCTGTTTAATTTCATTTTAAAATCTCCAGACCATCAGGCCCTGGACTGATTTGTTGTTATTGGTTTTCTAGCCAAATTAGCAGTATGTAGGAGAAGGACAAAATTTCATAGTGGCCTAATACTTTGTGAATCTTGAAGCTGTAGGATGGTGTGCAGGAGAGAGACAGGCACAGCCAACAGTTAAATGCAAGAGGAAGCCAGGTGTTTGCTTTTTAAAATAATATTTGCATATTTTATTAGAGTAGTTGTGAGCTTACAAAACAATCATGCACAATGCCAATAACATCCAGGTTCTGTGGGGAATAAGTCTTGCAGTGGTGTCAATGCTTTGTACCTCAGGTATATGTGACAGTAGGAGACAGGTGTGAAAACACTGAAGCAGAGGGGAATATTCCTAATGATAACAGCTGGTTTGATTTTTGGATTCCATTTATGTTTGTTTCTACCCAAGTGCCCAGTGATAAAAAAGGAAACTTGGTCTGAGCATAAAATTATGCCAGATAACAAACAGTTACCTCTTTGAGGACATACCTTAAACTTTCCTTGTTTGTATATTTTTTGCCAGTTGTATCAAGGAGCAATCTCTAATAAATTCTAAAGGTCCGTCTATATGTCCATCTCTCATGCTAAGCAAAGTAGGCCTTTTCTTCCCAGTCATCATGCCTTCCTCTTTATCTTTGACCTTTTTCAAAACACATTTAAAAAATAAATCTGGGTTTATATCACTGTTGGTGGAAAATAACAAAGGGACCTAAAAGTTAATGAGTCAATAGCCAAGTGAAAAAACTGTGTGGTGTTGACTCACTCTCTGAAGAATTGTGTGAGCTGTGTGACAACCAGAGGAACAAAAACACATATAGTGGGTGATCTAGGAGACACTTATCTCCAGACATTATTTTGCATATACATTTTTGTATCTGTTGTCTAGGTTGGATGTGTATTGGGCTTGAGTGTGAGACTCAATATGTATCATTAATCTAAAATATTATCAATGAGGTTGAATCATGTGAGACCTGACAAGTACGTGCAAATCAAGTCTGCTTGAATTTCAAACTCTTCTTTCAATGTAATTTTTATATGATATAGAGTAACCAATAGACAGTTTTCAATAACAACATTCTAAAGTTTCAATAATATTTTGAATACTATTATTGTACCTCCATTTTTGTTCACATATGAAAATATGTTTCTTAAATAAATTATTTGATAGGAATTGATAACATAGATTTTACATATTTGTAAATACCACCAATTACATTTACCAAGATGATGGCAAATTTGTACTCCTGCCAACAGCATTCTAGTTCACTCAATATAATGTCCATGTTGTTATATGCTTCACAACGTCATTTCTTCTTATTGCTGGATAATATTTCATCATATATATACTCCACAATTTGTTTATCCATTCACCAGTTTATAGACATCTGGGTTGTTTCCGACTTTTGACTATTATAAATAACACTGCTGTGAACATCAATGTGCAGATGTCTATTCATGTCACTGCTCTCAGGTCTTCTGAATATATATCTAGAAATGGTGCCTCTGGGACACATGGCATGTCTATATTCAAATTCCTTAGAAAGTGCCAAAAAGTGCTCCACAGTGGATGTACCATTCTACATTCCCACCAACAGTGAATAAGCATTCCTATCTATCCACATCGTCTCCAACATTTACAGTTTTCTGACTTTTTAATAGTGGCCAGTTTAATAGGTGTGCAATGATATCTTATTGTAATTTTGATTACCGTTTCCCTAATCATTAGTGATACTAAACATTTTTTCATGTGTTTCTTTGCCATTTGTACTTCTTCCTTGGACAACTGTCTTTTCAAGTCATTTGCCCATTTTTTAAATGGTTAGTTCGTCTTTTTATTGTTGAAGTATATGATCTTCTTATATATCATGGATACTAAATCCTTAAATATATGATTGCCAAATATTTTCTCCCATTGAGTCAGCTTCCTTTTCATGCTTTTTACAAAGTCCTTTGAGGTGTAAATTTGTTTCATTTTCAGGAGGTCCAATTTATCTATTTTTTTCTTTTGTTTTTCATGCTTTGGGTGTAAGGTTTAAGAAACTACTGCCTGTGACAAGATCTTGAAGATATTTGCCTATATTTTCTTCTAGGAATTTTATGGTTATAGTTTTTATATTTAGGTCCATGATCCATTTTGAGTTAATTTTTTTTGTATCATGCAAAATAGAGGTCTTCTTTCTTTCTTTTGGATATGAATATCCATTTCTCCCAGCACCATTTTTTTTTTCTTTATACTAAATATCTTTATTTTTTTTTTTTTTTATTATGGGTAAAAATCAAAATTCTCACAATACATACAAACATTTGTAAAATGATATATAAATATATATGCATATATGTGTATTTGCTTAAAAAATGTTATTTATATATATATATATATACATATATTTTAAGACGTGCTTAGATTACCTAAAATATTACACGGAACCCACTGGGATTCCCATGTTGCCCAACTCCCACAGCTCCCACCACATCCCACACAAACATCTCCCACAGTGTGGCCCACCAACCTCAATGAACTTACACATCCTGGAGCCTTGCCACCAACCATAGACCACAGTTCACACTGTAGACCACACTCTCTCCCACTCAGTTCTGAGTGGTGTGTGCTGATTTAAAATGGCCTACATCCATTGCCACAACAGTACTCAGGACAACCTCCAACTCCCAAAGAAGCCCCTGTATTTCAACTGCTCATCCCCTCCCTACCCAAAAACTGTCAAGTGGCCACTGGCTCCACCTCATTGTTATAATTTCTTGCATTGCAAGAATCACCATATGTGAGCAAGAGAATACCATCAAGTCCACTCTAGTCCATAGTTCTTCCCCCAATCCAGAGG